>CM031961.1:12747333-12774833 GCA_018749465.1 Paracanthobrama guichenoti | reverse complement strand
GATAGATAGATAGATAGATAGATAGATAGATAGATAGATAGATAGATAGATAGATAGATAGATAGATAGATAGATAGATAGATAGATAGATTTACACCTAATTAGCGAACTATAGTTTTTAAAACGCATGAGCTATATCTCAGTTCTCTATATTTTGCCCACATTTCCCTGTTTGAGTTTGAGTTCTCTTCTCTGTGTGTTCTCTGTAATGCGTATTGCATAGTCACGCCTTATACATATGTCTATAAAACCTGCTACTTGCCCGGTCACTCATAACGTGAGCATTCCTCTAGTCATGACATCATCATTTAGTTCAGCCGCGGCCAGAGTTTGAACTGGCATTAGCAAGACGGGTCTACAGTGCTAAAATGCCAAGCGTCTAACCGGCCTGCAGAATGACGTAATGGCGAAACCGGAGGACTCACGCGGTGTCACGAATTTTACAAACCCAAACAAATGAGATCCGACATTCGAACCAGGGGCAATAATGTGCCATTTTTGCGGTGAAGTTGTCTGAAGCACTTTGGAGCATACGTTTGGACAGATGTCATATTTGGGTTTATTTATAAAAAAAAAAGAGAAAAAAAGTCTAATCATAATAATTTGATTAACCCAAAATAAATGCAAATACTTAAGACTATTCCCTCAAAATGCGCACGTGTCCGATCAAACATTTAAATATATTTCAGATTCAAACAGACTTTGAACAGCTACAAACAAATACGTTTTATTAGTTAAACAGTTAACTGTCAAACAGCCATTCCGCTAAAACGCATTTGTTGACAATCTTTAGGCTAATAAAGATTTACAAAGACATCCATTTTCGGATAATCAAAACCTTAATTTTAATACTCGTTTTTTTGTTTTTGTTTTTTGGTGGTGTCACACCCCCTCAAACAGACATTCAAACAGTTTACGAACATCTCAATGGAAACCGGCACTTTGACAGACACTAACTTGACAGTAAAACAACAACAACAGCGACAAAAAAATCCCAACAGCACTGTACAAGAAGCGCGCTCCATTTGCGCTCTGAGCTAATAGTGGAATCACATTCACAAGCGAGTGTAAAATAGTAATACGAACTTACCTAAACGCACGCAGACTGAGACTAGCAACGCTCCTCGCGCTCAGACGAAGCACGCTGAAGTGAAACGCGATTACAATATGATCTATTTACAGAAGCATTACATCACCTCGAGGTGACGTCACGTGGGATTCCTGAACTTCTAAATCATTGCGGTCCGCTTTTTAAAAAGAGGAGGCGTTTTCAGACCGCGCGCACCCGCCCACCGCAGGATGTAGCGGGCGTCCGATGTGGACATTGGCGCGTTGAGAGAAAAAAAAGGAAATGGGAGGAGCTTCGCTCAGTGCGTGCTGCGCCAACAGCTGTCTGGAGCTGTGCGCGGGACGGTCCCGATTAGCGAATGGTGTGTGATGATAGAGAGAAGAGAGAGAAGGGGCATGTATGAGCGTGTTAGCTCTTGGCTTAACCCTTTTAATTAAACACACTTACACATTAAAACTATTTCCAGACATTTGTTTGTTTTTTAGATGGTCAACGAAATAAACTGCTTCTTTCTTTTTTTATGGTTACAACGTAACCGTTGGAAAACTATAGTCAAAAATGAGTCCGTTGTTCAATAAGACCCAACAGAAAGTAAAATAACATCATTTAATGTTTCTTTTATATCAGTAACATTGATTAGGCCTAATATTTCTTTTTAATTTTATTTTGTTGCCTGTTGTTTAATGTAGCAATGAGATTTGAGATTTTGTAGTGTGAATTAATCGTTGTTTGTTTAAAATTAGGCTCTTGGTTTTTATTAAATAATATACACAAAATATGGTAGTCGTATCTGTATCAAGTTTTATGGAACTTTGATACTGACATCAAACTAGAGTGGTAAACTAAACTTAAACAGCTCTGATCGTGTCATTTGATCGTGACAAGTCTAAACTTTTATTGTTTGCCGACAGATTTACGTAAAAGACATACTATTTTTGGAAAAAAGTAAATTTGGTCAAAGTGTTAGCTGTGAATTTTGAGTTCACTTTGCAAATCAAGGCAATGGAAAAAACCACATTGTGTATTTTGAGGGAATGCTTCTTATGCTAGTCAAAATGGCTGCCAGAACATAAGGCTTCATAAACAAAAAAGTGTGACCCCCATCTGTCAGAGATGCTCTATATGATGACATCACCTTATGATGAAAACAGGTGTCACGATTTTTAAGTTTTTACATTAAGTTACAATCTTGAAAAGTTCACTTATGACTGTTTTTCAGTTTAATAGTGTCTAACCGTGTTGTGTTAAAGTACAGATGTCATGAAATTGTGGATACATTCGGATTACCAGATAAAACTGAGGGGTGTGTCTGATGTTTCAGAACAACGTGGTCCTTTTGTGGTTACCGCTAGGGAAAGAGTAAAAAAACAGAACAAGTGGGAGGGAGATAAAGAGAGAGAGAGAGTGATTCATTAGCCTGCTCTAACTCAGAATGCTAGTAGCTGTTTCCTCAGCAACACCACAAAACAGGAAGTGGCGATGATGTCACATCAAGTCTCAGCCTTAGCTGACTCCTACATCTTTGAGTATGAATCATTCACACACAGAGACAATGCAGCAGAGGGCATGCACCCACAAGTCTCATATGACATCATCCCTGTTTCTCCCATGATATAATTCACTGTAAAAAGGAACTGGGTCAAGTTCACCTTCTGTTTCACCCTTTAAAGAACCCATAGTGAAATTTGATTATTTTTTTTTTTTGGCTGAATAACAAAACTATCATTAAAATATAAATATTTTATAGCAGATGAATTTATCCGACGTGACTAACAAAAGAGGAACAAAAGCAGACAAGAATAATAAACTAAAACAAACTTTTGACCCAGAGCTATGGTTATTCTTTTAATGTCTTTTTCAATTGTTGGACAAGTGAATGAGCATGTGCTTGTGTGTGTATGCATGTATAGCAGGTCTGTTTGTAATTTTTCACGTGATCCTTTGTAAGGTCTCGAGGTAGATCTTCAAAGGTCTCAATGATTTACTGCATACGGGTGATACGACACTGAATCAATCAAGAATTTGGAACTAGATAAATCCCGAACTCTCTGATATTGTTCAATCATATTGTTTCACCTGGAATGTCCTCCTCACAGTTTCTAACATCTGGCATCGCCTGGTTATGTGTATCTTGTGTGAGGCAGAGGCAGATGGTTGCATTTACTAACATCTGGCTGGCTTTGCATTATGACATTATAAGGTACATCCTCAAACAGTTGTCTGTACATTTATGAGCTTTTCTGTCCAGTTTGAGTCTGGATTTGGGAGCTAATCAAATTATGAAGCTTAAGAGAAAATATTGTATTTCATGAGTACATGTTTATGCAAGTCTGTTTGTTTGAAAACAGTGGCGTGGAAAATATTTGCTCATTTAGTCACTCAGGTATTTACATAGCCTAACGGCAGAGAACCTTTATAACAGGGAGATTTAACGGATGATTAACAAGTGATGGCCAGCACACGGTCACTGTCACAGGCTGATCAAAAGGACATTCCTCCTGCTCTTTGTGAACACAGCACCTTACATGGATGCTTGTGTCACACCTGACAGATTCTCAGTCTTTTCAGGGTTTTAAGGAGGTCAACATTTTTTTCAGTAAAGAAATGCCAATCTGATGTCTAATAGTGATGACACAATATAGAGGAGTGACGTGATGCTATTGTGTAGTTTCATTCCAATATGCGTGTTTACACAGTATTTGCTTTAAGTGTATAAGCTTTATTACAGCTGAAAAAATGTACCTATAAGTTACTAAAAAAATAAAAAAATGATACATTTACAATTAGCACAAATACAAAATAAATGATGGCACGGAGAACTGTATTTGAAAAGTGCATTTAGAGACAGTTCACCCAAAAATGAAAATTCTGTCATCATTTACTCACCCTCAAGTTGTTCCAAACCTGTATGAGTTTCTTCTGTTGAACACAAAAGAAGATATTTTAAAGAATGTTGGTAACCAAACAGTTAATAGGCCCCATTGACTCCCATAGTAGGAAAGTCAATGGCTATCATCATCAACTGTCTGGTTACCGACATTCTTCAAAATATCTTCTTTTGTGTTCAACAGAAGAAAGAAACTCATACAGGTTTGGAACAACTTGAGGGTGAGTAAATGATGACAGAATTTTCATTTTTTTGTGTGAACTATCCCTTTAATGCAGCACAGCACAAATTCATAAATGTATTTATATGATTTTGTTAACAAAATTATACAATTATTATATATGGAATTATGAATATAGAAAGATGAAATGATGAATGCAATTATTATATTACACTTAAAACAGCTCAGACATGTATTTTAGTCTGAGAATAGGTTTAAGCCTTGTTTGTGAAACGGCATGATTTTTTAAAGATTTACTGCCTGCAACAAAAAGGTGTGAAATTAGTGACCATTGCATTACAATTCCATATGAAAGTTGTGCAAAAGTACAAAAGTGCTTAATGTATAAACACTTGGAAGTGTCACACAGCCTGTATCTGTGTAATTAATGATCATTGGGTTTCTGCATTCCCATACAGTGGGACTATTGAACTGGGTAGCAGAAGATGCACTGAAATAATCAGTAATATAGGTGCTTATGTGTCTCAGTCAAGCATTCCTGGTCTTTCTCCGCTCAGGTGAACAAGCAGCATGTTTGTTTCGCCGCTGCCTCCTCCTCTTTTGCTCCTCCGTCATGCTGCTTTGCCCCCCCATCCCCCTCCCATTGGCTGCCAGCCGTCTAAACAGCTCCAGCTGCAATCACCGCCGCCGCTGCTGCTGCAACGAGCTGCCGGCTATTTTGATCACCCATATCCTGCACAGCCTCTGCCTCTGCCGGTCTGCAAGCTCACGGACCTCTGCCAACAGATTCATTATGACGGGCGTCGCGGCTGCCTCCTTCTTCTCCAACGTTTGCCGGTTTGGCGGATGCGGGCTGCACTTCGAGTCCCTGGGCGAGCTCATCGTTCATATCGAAGATAACCACATCGGTGAGTAGCGCTCTGGTTTCGGCCTGCTGTCCCGCTAACCAGTCGCTCTCAAGCGGCGAGCATTTGGCTGGGTTGTATGCAGTGATGCGCTAATTCACTTGCACGAACTCGCTGCAAATTTAATAACATTAGCACTGACTCGGTTTAATTAAGAGTCGATAAATAGTCATAAACAGGTTTCAGCGACGGGTGCACAGTTACCAGACGCTGTGTTTATATCTAGGCCTGTATGTACGTGTGGCAAGCTGCTTTAACATTTATGCTTAAAATAACTAACGTTAACCTAATTTTGTCAGCAGTGTTAGTAATTTTAGGGTTTTCAATAGTAACTAATACGAATAATTATACTTTTATGGTTTTTCTAATCTATAGATTGGCAACTAGTACTTGCCATGTATTCAATACATAATAGAACAGTTACACTAATATATGTAACAGATTTCTAGTACTAATTAAATTGACACATGTACCTATGTACCTAATTAAATAGATACTAGTACTTATGTATTACTCTGAATACTCTGTATTCCAGCTAAATAGTTGCTGGTAGCCTACTCATTCCTATAAATGGTAGGGTATACATATGAATATTGACTATATAAATAAAAGGAATGTGAATATTTAACCACAGATTCTAATAGAATTTAATAGCAAAGTTTTATGGTTTGTTACCAATAGCAATGGAATAGATACTTGTGACTATTGGGGTGATGACTAGTAGCATCTGAATCAGAATGTACATAATACATGCAGTAATATTGTAATAATCACTAAATAGATAGTAACTATTGTAATAATAAAACTATGGACCTGTACATAATATATACTATACATAAATGTATAAGCCTGTTGGCTGTCGCGATAATCAATATATAAATGTATTTTTTGTGATGTGATGTATTGCCCATTATGTTTTCATAAAAATTTATGTCACCAACATTTTGCAGATGGCGCTGCCTCACTCATCTTATCTGCTCTCCTTGGTAACACTTTATTTTACTGTTACATGTAGTTACTATAGTAATAACTATAAATTATGCATAGTTACATGCAACTAAACCAAACCTAATCCTAACCCTATAGTAAGTACATGTAGTTACTTAATATTACTCCGTATTTAATTTATAATAACAGTGTAACAAAGACACCTTAAAATAAAGTGTAATCCTCTCCTTTATATGCCGAGCAGACATCAACAGGTGAAAAGAAGCCGTAATTCGAGGCGAAAAACACGCCTCTAGAAAAATAGCAGCAGATAGGCCTGAGGAGGCATCTGTGTGTTTGTTTATATGGACATCTGACTACTAAGTAGGGTTTGTGTTTTTCAGCAATAGTGTGAACCCGTAATATACTGAAAAAAGAAGGTCAGCAGGGCTCGACAATAAGGACTGCCCGATGGCCCGGGGCCAGCGTGAAAGACACTCGGGCCAGTTGACGGAACTGTCACTTGCCCGCTCGGGCGAGTGCTGTATCCTCACTGAAGTTGATAATTTGTGCATTTGTAAGCTTTGCCTATTTAAATATTAAAGTGCACAAAGACGAGAAAGTGTGTCATAATATCAAAACATGCAAATATATCAAAAGAAAGAACAGACCCTCTGCTTTATTCTAGCGTCATGCATTCTTTTTTTAATCAACACTTGAATGTGGATAAGTTTCATGAAAAATGCTGAGAAAAATCACGTTTTTGTAAAAGACTAATGTTATATCCAGATCGGATTCAGTACGATGATCAAAACACAGATGGAGTAACTGTTAGATTGAGTCCATCAACACCTCAAAGCTTCACAGTCCTGTAGCTCTTCCTGGGTCGACATTTCATTCAATAACACAGCCGTTTTGATTTAGATGCTGTTTATTGCTGATGATCGCATCAGCTTTAACTTTTAAGTTATTATTTTAAGTTAACGCATAATAAGATTGCATGAATAACTTTTAATAAGGGTTAATCTACACTCACCTAAAGGATTATTAGGAACACCTGTTCAATTTCTCATTAATGCAATTATCTAATCAAGCAATCACATGGCAGTTGCTTCAGTGCATTTAGAGGTGTGTTTCTGGTCAAGACAATCTCCTGAACTCCAAACTGAATGTCAGAATGGGAAAGAAAGGCGATTTAAGCAATTTTGAGCGTGGCATGGTTGTTGGTGCCAGACGGGCCGGTCTGAGTATTTCGCAATCTGCTCTGGATTTTCACGCACAACCATTTCTAGGGTTTACAAAGAATGGTGTGAAAAGGGAAAAACATCCAGTATGCGGCAGTCCTGTGGGCGAAAATGCCTTGTTGATGCTAGAGGTCAGAGGAGAATGGGCCGACTGATTCAAGCTGATAGAAGAGCAACTTTGACTGAAATAACCACTCGTTACAACCGAGGTATGCAGCAAAGCATTTGTGAAGCCACAACACACACAACTTTGAGGCGGATGGGCTACAACAGCAGAAGACCCCACCGGGTACCACTCATCTCCACTACAAATAGGAAAAAGAGGCTACAATTTGCACAAGCTCACCAAAATTGGACAGTTGAAGACTGGAAAAATGTTGCCTGGTCTGATGAGTCTCGATTTCTGTTGAGACATTCAGATGGTAGAGTCAGAATTTGGCGTAAACAGAATGAGAACATGGATCCATCATGCCTTGTTTCCACTGTGCAGGCTGGTGGTGGTGGTGTAATGGTGTGGGGGATGTTTTCTTGGCACACTTTAGGCCCCTTAGTGCCAATTGGGCATCGTTTAAATGCCACGGCCTACCTGAGCATTGCTTCTGACCATGTCCATCCCTTTATGACCACCATGTACCCATTCTCTGATGGCTACTTCCAGCAGGATAATGCACCATGTCACAAAGCTTGAATCATTTCAAATTGGTTTCTTGAACATGACAATGAGTTCACTGTACTAAAATGGCCCCCCACAGTCACCAGATCTCAACCCAATAGAGCATCTTTGGGATGTGGTGGAATGGGAGCTTCGTGCCCTGGATGTGCATCCCACAAATCTCCATCAACTGCAAGATGCTATCCTATCAATATGGGCCAACATTTCTAAAGAATGCTTTCAGCACCTTGTTGAATCAATGCCATGTAGAATTAAGGCAGTTCTGAAGGCGAAAGGGGGTCAAACACAGTATTAGTATGGTTTTCCTAATAATCCTTTAGGGGAGTGTATATTTATACAGTGAAGACTATGAAGTGATATTTTACATTTGATTATTATTTCTGTACCTGAAAATCTAGTTTAGACCTACATGAAAAACCTGAAAAGAACTGTTTTTCATTTGTATGTTTGTTCTGTTGTATTTTTTTTTTTTTTTGCTGTTGCTCATAATTCTATTATTTGTTCTTATTTCATTACAGACTGTCTTTAACAATATTTAAAATTTATATGAGTTAGGCTTTTTGGTAAGTAAAAATTTGAACCACTGGCCTGATTGGGCCAGTAGAAAAAAATCCTTAGCGTTGAGCCCTGGTCAGGGAAAAATCTGTTGATGGAAAATCAAGTGCAAGTCTGTGCATTTGCAAGTGTGTTTTTTTCTGTACTTGTTACTTTGCAATTTTTGTTAGCAAAGGTTTATTCTTGTTTTTTTTCTTGTTTTTTTTACATTAAGGATATTACATTTTTTGACACTTCAATTAAATTATCTAAAATATTTTAATAATTAAAAGTTTGTTGTCATTTGAAAGTGTGTTGGCCTACTTGCATTATTATGCAGTTATATTATCATTATATATTCAGTGGCATAAAATGGTCTTAAAATATTGTTTATGGCAGTTATTTCTGGGACAATATAGTGCCTAACAAAAAGTAGTTATCGTGACAGGCCTATAAATGTATACTAGTGACTAGTAAAAATACATTCTTCTTATAGGAATAAATGTAAAAATAGCTTGCCATGTCTACCTTAATTATCGCTTGCTGTGGAGAGCCATTGTTTATGCTAATGTTGTGTATTCAAGCTGTCTGTCAAGTCCACAGGAATGATTCTCTGTTTAGGTGCTTAACAGTTGCGTGAAGATTTACATACAAAAATTAGTTGGCGGTCACTATATGAAACAGAATTAACTTTAGGTTTAAGCGGTGTGCACTGTAAGACTGTGCACTAAAAAGAAAATTAAACCCTCTAAAATTGAAAGTATTTGAAGTGATGTCAAAGTTAGCACTTTGAATTTAATTACTGATGTATAAATTCAAGTTGAAACTCTGAAAACACATTAAATATAGTTGTTATAACATGATGATGAAAACGTATTGTCTCTGTATCAATGCAAGGAATATAATGTTAACTATATATTGTCTATAGTAATTATTGTGTTTTAGTATTCAGCGACTTTACTAATACCCCTACTAAGACCTTTCTTAAAATAATATTTGTATGCATTGTTGATCTGTGATGGAAAATGCATGTTTATATTTAACTGATATGTAGTTTTTTTTTTTGTTGCTGTGCTTCTCTTGGCAGTGCAACACTTGTCTCCTATAGTGACTGCAGATGTCACAATGGAAGGCCTCTGTCAGAATGAAGCACACCTGCACCCCAGTCTGTCTGTCACTGTAGCCTCATAAAAGATCAGCTGGCCTGATTTCCCTCAGGGGTCACAGATCTGACAATTGGGGTTAGGGATTTGATCTCAGAGCTCTTGTTTTAATGAGCACAACGATGAGAGACCCCTAGTTCTCCGCAAAGATCATTAATACTACTAATCAATAATAATCCTATTGAGTGGAAACCCCATGCTGTGGCTTGGTTTGGCAGTTTGCCAGTCATATAGAAGATTGTTCAAATGTATGTACATTCGAAATTTTACATGATTGTCATGATAAAATTATAACTTTAGATCATTAAGCAGCACCGTTATGCTTGAGTCAGCGCTATTTTGTTCTTCACTATTAGTGTTGGGAGATTAATGTGAAAACCTGACTGAGACAACCTATATTTTAGGCAGCTGGCATATAAAGCAGGATACAGACTCTGTCTACATCTCCTGAATTACATCCCCCATGATTGTCTCCAACTCTTCCTTTCTTTCATCGCTGTAGGAAATTGCACACACATGTAACAAATGAAGTGTTAGTGATGGCAGGCCATTGCTTATTTTACTGATATAAATGTATACAAAATGTGAATTGATAAAATAGCTACAAACTATTTTAAAATAAGGTTCTTTGAAAAAAGCAGTCAGATGTCCTTGATTGAATTTTGACCTTAAAGGGATAGTTCACTCAAAAATGAAAATTGCCCCATGATTTACTCGCCCTCAAGCCATCCTAGGTGTATATGACATTCTTCTTTCGGACGAATACAATCAGAGTTATATTAAAAATGTCCTGGCTCTTCCAAGCTTTATAATGGCAGTGAATGGCAGCTCAAAATTTGAAGACCAAAAAAGTGCATCCATCCATTATAAAAGTAATCCACACGGCTCCATGGGGTTAATAAAGGCCTTCTAAAGTGAATCCATGTGTTTGTGTAAGAAAAATATCCATATTTAACACATTATAAAGTAAAATATCTAGCTGCCGTTGAACTGTCTTCCGTATTCAACTTACGGAAAAAGCGTAACTGGCGCGATTTTGAGACACAATTTTGTAGATTTTTAATAGTGTGCATTTATCAGTTATCGTCCATTTTCTAATATTAAATGTATTTCCTCAAATAATTTATTAATAAAAAAAAAATCAGGACTTAGCTGGGACAGTCTTGTTGCATTTGTAGTTGGTGTCTATCATCATCAGTCAATCAATCGATTGCACATTTAAAAACAACCGAATGGCTTTACATGTCTAAAAATTACTCGATAAGCACATAACATAACTCAAAATACAACATTGATCATAGTCCCAAAACCTAGGGGCAATTGTATGCCACTGCGTAGAGGTGTGTTTTCAGCATAGACTTAAAACATTCTAATGAGTCACAGGATCTAATATGCAGGGGAAGACTATTCCAAAGACGTGGGGCTGCCACAGAGAAGGCACGATATCCTTTGGTTTTCAACTGTGATTTGGAAATATGTAAGCGAACTCTGGGATGATCTTAGGGCTCTAGCAGAACAATGATGGTCAGAGTTCCCACGGGTCCTTGAAATCCTTGAAAGTTTGTGAATCTGACATTTTTTTTTTTTTCAAGGCCCTGGAAAGTTTTTGAAAATAAACATGCATAGATACAGGTCCTTGAAAGTGCTTGAAATTATTTTGTAAGTTTTCTGGAATGGAAAAAATTCCATATTCCCTCCGGTCCGCTAATGTGTTATTTCATGGCCTATGCATACTGGCTTGCTTGATTTTTACGTTAGTTACACGTTTGTCATTTACACGTTATGTTAAGTGGTTCGCATGTGAGGTACTTTGTGTTGTACGTTGCCATGACTACGATGGTACCTCAACGTTTTCAGTGCTTACACCAAACCCAAATATTTCCAGTAAAAATATGTCATGCAAAACAGAAATACGACAAATAGAATATCAAATCTCTGTCATATGGCCAAAAATAAATTGCGTTTTGACACATGAAAACTATAACAATGTATCTTACCAGGTAACACGATGTAACCTTGCTTGAAATGTGTCCTCTCATTAAGTCCTTGAATTTGAGGGTATCGGACCTTCAATTTAAAGTTAACCAAGATGTAGGAACCCTGGATGGTGTAACAGACATGATATGTACTCTAGAGCAAGACCATGTGCTATAGTTGATAGTTAAAAATGGTCAGAGGTTGTGTCTGCTTGCAAACATTTACATTTTAAATAATTTTACACTAGTGCTGGGGAATAAAATAAAAGCTTGTGCTTCCATAATATATATGTGTGTACTGTGTATAATTATTATGTATACATAAATACACACACATACATGTATATATTTTAAGAAATATTTGCTGTATATAAAATTTATCTTATAAATATATATTTTTACTAAAAATAAAAAAATTCTTAAATATATACACGCATGTGTATGTATTTATATATACATAATAATTATACAGTACACACACATATATTATGTAAACACAAACTTTTATTTTGGATGCGATTAATTTGACACTAATATTCTTCGGGGTGATTATTTTATTTTTTTGTCCTCAAGGTCATGTAAGTGATGTTATCAGACAGGTTTACACAATCGTAATTACACAATTACTTCCAGAATAAAGTGCGTTATCCCAGTGTTACAAGCAATATCTTAAGACATCATTGTTGGTGTTGTCTGTTTTCTTGTCACACTAAGTACTGCCATTGTATTTTGCTTGTCCTGTTTGACTTCCATGTGATATTGTTTGTAATTTAATGTTTTTACAATCACTTGGTCTGAATGTGAGTGGTGTTTTTGTGCATTTTTTATTCCTTTAGTTATCCAATGAACCGTAGACTGTAAAATAATTAGATACACTACCTTGTCCTAGCTGTTTTTCAGATTAACCTGTGGGCTACAGTTGTCTTTCTTGATGCTTAAGTTCTTGTAACTAACTTTGTATTCACTTAATGTAATATTGCCTCCTTGTGGTAAAATTGTGGCATTTTTACCACATGACAGGCAGGCAGGAGACGTTTGCAGACTTGTCATAAGATCTGTGCACATTTACGTAATGTAATCAAATGGTACCAAGAAAGAGCAGTCATGTTGCTCTATATAGAAAACTAGATTGTATATTTGCTTTATTGACATATGGTTGAAATAAAATATATATAATTTGACATATGAGTATCAAAGATTCCTCAAAACACAGTTGTGCGTCTTGCGTCAGGGTGAGTTTGAGAAAGAGATGCATGCATACAAACAAACACAGAAAGAGAAGGGTCATTGGGTATATCTGTGTATCGTTGCCTAGGCCGAAAGGAATTTTGCATTATGTCATACCCTCCCCGTGTCAGCTAGACGGTCCTCCGGGTATTCAGACATGGTTTAGGTAAGTTGTTGTTCAGTGTTGTTGTGACGGTGGAAAATTGTTCAGACATGCCTGTTTCATTTCCTCTTTGTTATTTGAATGTAGTAGGTAAGGTAACACTGAGAGCCGAGTTACTCTGTTACAGCCTGTGTTTGTTGTTGTCTATTAATATTATCTGCGTATTGCGTAACTGCAGATTACTAAACCTTTTGTGCTGACAGCGCAACCATGGCAACAATGGAACTAAATTAAACTTTGGTGAAAGATGGAGGGTTTTTGTAAAACATTGGAAGAGGTACGTTACAAAACATTTTCATGGTCACAGGCACAGCTCAACTCTTTCACGCGTCACTAATTTGTGTGTGTGTGTGTATATATATATATATATATATATATATATATATAATTCAGAGTAGAGTAAATTTTGAAACTTGGGTGAGTTTCTTTCAATGACCAGAAGATGTCAGGCTTGTTACACAAAATTTGTTTGCACTAGTAGGCTAGTTGGTAAGGGAAGTGCAAGGTTTTTTTTTTTTTTTTTTTTTTTAAAAGATGTCAAGGCCTGTAAATGTCCAAGTTTTATTCTTTTGAGGCCCAAAGGGTCTAGTATAACTAATAGCACAGTTCTCTCTATAGCTTTGAGGTTTGGTTGATGTTGTATGAATAATCATAGCATATCTATAAGGGAACTTTTGCATTTTAGAATACTACAGTGTTGTTTAGGATGTATTTAATTTTCCGAGTGATATTAGGTGATATGGTGAATATTTGGTCCATATGTTGTTCTTAATAATTTTTGGAAGTTGTACAATGGATTTTAGGTCATCTATTTGAAATAATGCAATAATTGGAATGATAGTTTATGAAACTATAATATCAAGAAATTACAACTATAATTATGGTTCAATTAATTCTGTTCATCTCTGTTGAGATCATTATGATTTAATTGTGTGTGTGTGTGTGTGTGTGTGTGTGTGTGTGTGAGAGAGAGAGTAGCCTAAGAGAAAGTGTTGCATTAAATGACTCGTCAGGCCTTTTTATGAGGCAATTAGTGAGATTCAGTGGAAAATCCATTATACCAGCTTTCCTAGACCCACCCAAAAACCCAGTGTGTGTTTTTCTGTATGTGCTGGTGTGCATGACTGTGTGTGAAAGGCATGCTTATGTTTTTGTTTCTTTTTTCATATGTGTGCTCGTCCTTGAGCTTGCGTGTGTTTGCGTGTACATACGGAAGTGTTTGGAGCGTTGCATCCTGCTGAGCTCTGAGAAGTGTAATTACAGCCTCGTTTAGAGTTCCCTCCATTCCCTCCTTCCCGCCTATCTTCCCCTCCTCCCCCCTTCCCTTCATCCGGAGACCTGCTGCTCTCCAGCACATTAAAACACTCCCCTGCTTTTTAATTAGCCGTCTGGAAAACAAACCCGGCATTCCTGCATTGCTGCTCCATGCCAGGCTCTTGTGACTTATACACAAACTCACACTAACAGGGACACACATATTGCTTTCTGTTGGTTTATGTGCTGTTCTCCACCACAGGGTGGCACGTTTGCTCTACTGGTGGTTTCAGCCCTCTTAAAAAGATTCCAGCTATTCCAAAATGTTCTTACAAGAAAGTATTTCCATCTAATTTAGATCCACCTGATCCCAAATCAGCCCAGTGAGGTTTGATATGAGAGGATTTAATGATATGGCTGTGAATAAAAGGCATGTTTATGGGAGAAAGTTCTTTAATGTCCTCACAGAGGGCCCAGTATTATTAGCCCTACATAAAGATTTCATAGGGATTTAATACTGGTCATGGCCCATTAAAATGCAATATTAGTGCTACTGGTTGTGACGAGTGGTGCTTTCAACTGCTGCCGTAAGGATGGTTGTTGTTTGTACTGAATTATGACATTATTGAAAGTTTATGATTTTGCTAAATGTGAAAATTAACTCTGGGGTGTTCAGTTTAAGAGGCACTGAATGTTAAGTGTGTGTGTGTGTGTTTCTTTTTGTATTTCCTTGCTACTTTTCCTGTGGAAAGACCTTGTGTGCCTCCATTTTCTAGGTGAAGGGAAATCATAAAATTGGAAAACATTAACTCTGCCCTCCCTTAACTGCTCTGCACCTGGCACACATAATTACACTTCACCCACGCATAATACCAGAATAAAGTTGCTAAGATTTAAAGGAGCAGTTCACCCCACAAAAATGAAAATTCTGTCGTCATTTTCATATGTTTTTGAAACCTGAATGACTGACTTCTTTCATGAAACACAAAGGAGATATAGCAGATTAGCAGAATGTCCATACAGCTCTTTTCCATATAATGACTGCAGTGAAAAAGTGAACCAAGGCTGCCAAGTAAGATTTAAGTATGTTCCTTAAACAATTCTGTCACACCACTTTAAAAGACTTTTAATATTGGTAAAACATTAACTGCAGTCCATTTTTATGATACTTTTACAATGCTTTTTAGATATTATTCGGATCTTGACAACTCTGGGGTCCCAGTCAACTTTTATTGTAATAAAAAAAGAGCAGCATAAACATTCTTCAAAATGTCTCTCTTTATGTCCCATGAAAGAAAGGAAGTCATACTAGTTTGGAACGACATGAGGGCGAATAATTTCTTTTTATTGTAGCTCTCTAAACTCTTAATTCTCAACAAATGTTTTTGCAAGGATGTCAGTGTAGATACTTCCTTAAAGGGATAGTTCACCCAAAAATTAAAATTCTGTAATTTATGAATTTCTTCTGCTGAACACAAAGGAAGGTATTTGGGAGAATGTTTGTAACCAAGCAGATCTCGGCAGGCATTTACTACCATAGTTGCAAGAAAATACTATGGCACTCAGTGGCTGCCGAGATCCGCTTGGTTACAAGCATTCTTCCAAATGTCTTCCTTCGTGTTCAGCAGAGGGCGAGTAAATGACAGAATTTTCATTTTTGGGTGAACCATCCCTTTAATGTGAATTTGTGACTCTAATTTGTGTATCTTGTATTAAAAGGTTAAGGGAAAATAAAACTATACTTTTCATACCAGAAGAGAACTTTTTGATAGATAGCCTACTGATAAGTATTGACTGTTTGTTGTATTTCATTTTAACCCTTCAGTCGAATTTTTCACTTGTTTTTTTTATTTCTTAATTGCTAAATGTGAAGTATGGTTAAGATTGAATGGGCACACCACACCAGCAGGTAAAAGGATTTGGAAACGCTAATAAACCACTGATGAAGACCACCTCAGTGGACCACCTGAGATACACAAATGTGTGTGTGTGAGAGAGAGAGAGTGTGTGTCCTCTTTATGAGGTGAGGAAGGCCTAATCCATGCGCTGCCGACACCAGAAAGCACTCTGATGGGATTAGGGCAGAAGCAGACACAGGTAGACTGGTTTCCTTAAAGACGTCAAGGAAACTTAGCTACTCTGTGCCATTTGTGTTATTCATTTGTGTTTTGGGATTCAAGTCATACTATTGCAGATTATGTGGAATGTGACAGAGTGCAAAAGATATTTATCCACATACAAAATCTGGCATGTTCTACAAAGCATTAAGTGAATGGGTAGAATTTGCTCCATGTTAAAGGAGAATAATGGTTAACTGAACATGCTGGAATGCTTTTAATGGCTTTGAGTAATACCTCATTTAGACATATGGGAGCTATTATATACACTGCCTGTTATACACAAATATAACTGTGCGCACGCATGCAATGCAACCCATTTGAACGTGAAAACCCCTGCTTTTCTTTTTTCTTCTTTCTCCACATGGTCATTGAAACCTCTGCAAAATAATCATGCAGAATGTGCCAGTTTCTCACACACACTCAGCAGTGTCTTTTTTCTCTTTGTGAGGTCTTCTGTGCACCATTTATGTTTTAATGAGCTCTAAGCAGCAATTAACATGCTACAGTTCTCATACACACACACACACACACACACACACACACATTCAAACATACAGTGCATGGTAAAAATGGCTTCATTAATTAACACTTTGTATAAGTATTTGCATATATGTAGAAATAAGACACATACTAATTGGTCATCATAAGGGAGAATTTGCCACATGAGGGCAGTCTCAGGCCATGATTCAGACCGGACACACACACTCACAAGAACACACACTTGGCAGAGGAACGTTTGAAGCATTGCCTGGTGTGCCTCAGGCACTGAAAGCTGCCTGCTGTCACAAGCAGAATGGAAAAAGTGGTGGTGGTTGGGTTGGGCCTGCAGGGCATTAGGGGTACTTGTTTGACTTAAACTTACAGTAAGCACAAGACAAAATAACGTTTCAAGCTGTTGCAAGATGTGATCACCAATGTAGTAGGGGAGAGCGGGGCACAACCTAACGCTTTTTGACTTTCTCAGTTTGTGTAAATCCATTTGGGGTTCAGAGTATTTATTTTTTCCCACATTAATCTCACACGTCTAGTACAAATATGTGGTTTTGTTTCATTAATACAGGGTATACTTTTTTTTCTTGATTTACTCCGAAAGAATGGAAGTGAAATGTGACAACATGCCCCATAGGTGGGGTACATTGTAACGTGAGGGGGCACATTGTAACATCATCAAATGACAGCTTAAAATAATACCTGATATAATCAAAAAATATACAAGACAAACTAAAATATTTTGTCAATAAAATATGAATTAAAAAAAAAAATAATGGCATTTTTTTAATAATTAAAAATAAACACATTTTTGAGTTTGACAACAAACACATCGCTAAATACAGCTATGGTACCCGTTTGTGCATAGTTCAAAACAATAATAATGAATCATTTCTGAACATTGACTCTCTGTCATTATTCACCCTTTTCTCATGGTTTCTAAAAAGAGTTCATAAAAGTATAGAATATAATAGCGTAGTTCTAATAGGGGCACAATGTAACGCAGTGTTACAACGCACCCCACCTGCACAACTGGGATTTAAACCGTGGCTCGTGTCTTCAGCATTAAAGAACAATCTCAACTGTTAAATAACAGATATAAGATTAAAATAATATCAGATTTGTCTTATTTTAAATAAACATAAAAAACAGATGAAAAATAAACTTAAGAAATGTACTTTTGCTATGGTTAAATAAATGTTCAGTGATTTCCTCCAAAGATTTCTTAATTTGGGCGCAATATTTTCTCTAAATAATGTTGATATGGAAACTAGTAAATACACAAAGTTTGTCATCCTGACATGTGTGGAAAGTGTTAAACCATGCGTGTTACAACTAACCCTGCGTTAGGTTGTGCCCCGCGCTCCCCTACTGCATAAATGGTGTATGCCCTGACCTATATGTGTACATCTTTGCCTTCAGCTTTATCCTGTGTGTTTTACATTGTAATCTGTTTGTGTTCTCTCTCTTCCTCTCTCAGATACAGATCCCAGAGTTCTGGAGAGGCAGGAGCTGCAGCAGCCCACATACGTTGCTCTGAGCTACATTAATAGGTATGTTTGTTGAAATATGTGTATACTTATTTGCTTGGTAAAATATTAATAAAACAGTAATTCTATTATAAAATTAACACAGCAAGGGTGCATTAAATTGTGACCGTAAAGAGACATTTATAATGTTACAAAATATTCAAATTTCTAATAAATGCTGTTCTGTCATGGATATGGCATTGTTAATTTATTTGGTCTTGGCGGAATAGATCTGCCAAGCCGCTGCTGCAGAGCAAGTACCGAGACTTGCTACTACCAATACATTCACAGATACTGCTGTGTGCATGTAAAACATGCTGCTGCTGCACATGTAACATACACCATATTGCCAAAGGTATTAGGACATCCCTCCAAATAATTGAATTCAGGTGTTCGAATCACTTCCATGACCAAAGGTGTATAAAATCAAGCCCCTAGGCATGCAAACTGCTTCTACAAACATTTGTGAAAGAATGGGTCGCTCTTAGGAGCTCAGTGAATTCAAGTGTGGTACCGTGATTGGGTACCTTCATGAAATTTCCTCACTACTAAATATTCCAATCTACAGTCAACTGTTAGTGGTATTATAACAAAGTGGAAGCAATTGGGAACAAAAGCAACTCAGCCATGAAGTGGTAGACCATGTAAAACCACAGAGCAGGGTCAGCACATGCTGAGGTGCACAGTTCGCAGAAGTCGCCAACTTTCTGCAGTCAATAGCTACAGACCTCCAAACTTTGTGTGGCCTTCAGATTAGCTCAAGAACAGTGCATAGAGAGTTTCATGGAATGGGTTTCCATGGCCGAGCAGCTGCATCCAAGCCTTACATCACCAAGTGCAATGCAAAGTGTCGGATGCAGTGGTGTAAAGGACGCCGACACTAGACTCTAGAGCAATGGAGACGTGTTCTCTGGAGTGACGAATCACACTTCTCTGCCTGGCAATCCGATGGACGAGTCTGGATTTGGTGGTTGCCAGGAGAATGATACTTGCCTGACTGCATTGTGCCATGTGTAAAGTTTGGTGGAGGGGGGATTATGGTGTGGGGTTGTTTTTCAGGTGTTGGGCTTGGCCCCTTAGTTCTAGTGAAAGGAACTCTTAATACTTCAGAATACCAAGACATTTTGGACAATTTCATGCCCCCAACTTTGTGGGAACAGTTTGGGGATGGTCCCTTCCTGTTGCAACATGACTGCGCACCAGTGCACAAAGCAATGTCCATAAAGACATGGATGAGCAGTGTTGGGAAGGATACTTTCAAAACGTATTTCGTTACAGAATACATGCCCAAAAATGTAATTTGTAACGTATTCCGTTACGTTACTCAATCTGAGTAACGTATTCTGAATACTTTGACTGCTTCCACATTGAATTGCATTTTATAAGTGTAGGAATGCAGCCATCAAATCCTGCTTACTAACATAACATAACATAACATAACATAACATAACATAACATAACATAACATAGCATGTCAAACGAGGCTAGTCAGTCTTTCAGCAGCTCTGGGGCTAGTAAACCAGCACATTGGAGAATGTAGTCACACGTCAACTAAGCAGGTAGCTATAGTGATACAACAATAAAATAGCAAGGTGACCAGTAAAACTACATAAGACAACTACCTCTGGCTAATTAAAAACAAAAACTTACTTTAAGATGCTTCTTCAGGTTGGAGGGGGAGTCTTTGGATGCTGAAAGGAGGTCAGCTGCTGGCAAGCAGAGGCTGTACTGATAAACGTGACAACCGCGCCACCGCGGTGGCTGAGTAGCACTGGCGGTAGTCGGCTAAAACACTTTTTGTATGTGAATGCTGTTTTACATGAATATTATGACACGAGTGAAGCACAAAGCTTTATTTACAAAATAAATAATAGGTTTGCAATTAAATGTTACATCGCAGCTATGGAAACATATGGATCCATGCCGAATGAGAGAGTGAGTCAAATTTAAGCTTTCTACTGGACATGGAATCTCTTATTTATTTTCCCAAATCTTCATTTACTCTCAGGATTAAACGTTTCTTCCTTTTGTTTGCTTTTAATTAGGAGTATTCACGTCATTTACTGTGGTAAAGTAGAAAACCCGTTTGGAGGTTTTAGAAAACCCGTTTGCTGTAGGACTTTGCATTTTACTTCAAATTCTCTTTAACACAGTTTTTGCTTGTTATTAAACTTAAGGTGTGTAAAGTTTATGTGTTAAAGTGTATAGCGCATTTAATTTTTAGTTCATGTAGTAAATCTCGCCGGAGATTTTTAGTTTCACTTTCTCTCGCAGCGCATAATCAAACAAAGCCTAAAGTGTGTGTGTGTGCAGCCTACCGTCCCCCCTAACCACCGCCGGAGTTGGTCCATTACCACCATGGTGGTAAAAACAGCCACCGTCACAGCCCTAGGTTGCATTGCACAGTTATATTTCGTTCTCCCTTCTCTTTCTTTAATGTGAAATGTTGTTTGAATTTCCAAGATAGAAACACATTCTTGCCCTGGCTCTGTTTTTCTGGCTCCATCTCTACTCTAGCTCCCGCTGCTCCTCTTCCGACTCCATTGACTGATCACGCAAACTGCACATATTTTTCATTTTCATGTTGGGGCTTCTAGGAAATTGCTCGAGTTGCCTTAATTTATTTAGAGAGTGAATAAACTTGTGAAACGGGTAAGTATTGTCATGTAATCCATTGATTTCAACAATGTAACTGTATTCTAAATACCAACTATTTACACTCACCTAAAGGATTATTAGGAACACCATACTAATACTGTGTTTGACCCCCTTTCGCCTTCAGAACTGCCTTAATTCTACGTGGCATTGATTCAACAAGGTGCTGAAAGCATTCTTTAGAAATGTTGGCCCATATTGATAGGATCGCATCTTGCAGTTGATGGAGATTTGTGGGATGCACATCCAGGGCACAAAGCTCCCGTTCCACCACATCCCAAAGATGCTCTATTGGGTTGAGATCTGGTGACTGTGGGGGCCATTTTAGTACAGTGAACTCATTGTCATGTTCAAGAAACCAATTTGAAATGATTTGAGCTTTGTGACATGGTGCATTATCCTGCTGGAAGTAGCCATCAGAGAATGGGTACATGGTGGTCATAAAGGGATGGACATAGTCAGAAACAATGCTCAGGTAGGCCGTGGCATTTAAACGATGCCCAATTGGCACTAAGGGGCCTAAAGTGTGCCAAGAAAACATCCCTCACACCATTACACCACCACCAGCAGCCTGCACAGTGGTAACAAGGCATGATGGATCCATGTTCTCATTCTGTTTACGCCAAATTCTGACTCTACCATCTGAATGTCTCAACAGAAATCGAGACTTATCAGACCAGGAAACATTTTTCCAGTCTTCAACTGTCCAATTTTGGTGAGCTCGTGCAAATTGTAGCTTCTTTTTCCTATTTGTAGTGGAGATGAGTGGTACCCGGTGGGGTCTTCTGCCGTTGTAGCCTATCCGCCTCAAGGTTGTGCGTGTTGTGGCTTTACAAATGCTTTGCTGCATACCTCGTTGTAACGAGTGGTTATTTCAGTCAAATTTGCTCTTCTATCAGCTTGAATCAGTCGGCTCATTCCCCTCTGACCTCTAGCATCAACAAGGCATTTTCACCCACAGGACTGCCACATACTGGATGTTTTTCCCTTTTCACACCATTCTTTGTAAACCCTAGAAATGATTGTGCGTGAAAATCCCAGTAACTGAGCAGATTGTGAAATACTCAGACCGGCCCGTCTGGCACCAACAACCATGCCACGCTCAAAATTGCTTAAATCACCTTTCTTTCCCATTCTGACATTCGGTTTGGAGTTCAGGAGATTGTCTTGACCAGGACCACACCCCTAAATGCATTGAAGCAACTGCCATGTGATTGGTTGATTTAGATTAGAATTGCATTAATGAGAAATTGAACAGGTGTTCCTAATAATCCTTTAGGTGAGTGTAAATTGTAACTGTAATGAAATACATAAAATTTGTATTCTGAATACGTAACGCTGGTATGTATTCTGTTACTCCCCAACACTGGATGAGTGAGTATGGTGTGGAGGAACTTGACTGGCCTGCACAGAGTCCTGACCTCAACCCGATAGAACACCTTTGGGATGAATTGGAGCGGAGACTGCGAGCCAGGTCTTCTCGTCCAACATCAGTGCCAGACCTCACAAATGTGCTTCTAGACGAATAGTCAAAAATTCCCATAAACACACTCCTAAACCTTGTGGAAAGCCTTCCCAGAAGAGTTGAAGCTGTTATAGCTGCAAATGGTGGGCCAACTCCATATTAAACCCTACAGATTAAGAATGGGATGTCATTAAAGTTCATGTGCATGTAAAGACAGGCGTCGCAAAACTTTTGGCAATATAGTGTGCATGAAATAACCCCTCAACAAAGCAGGAGACAAGACATGAAAATAGTGCAGAGCCCTCCCCCACACAAACATCTTTTCCAGATAGTTAATGGCTGTATGGCCAATGCCAAATAAAGCTGTACAGTTGCGCTGCTCTAGATTTAGATTTTGGAGCACAGTTGTGCAACAGCTGAAAGAGACTATTGCTATACATTTGTAAAGCACTTTTCACCCTGCATGCTTGTACAGGTTCATGGAAGAAATAGACAATACATCCATATTTACATGTGCTGCTGAGTGAGAAAACAAGATAGGGGCGTTTCCTCTGAGGAGGCAAGGGAGGCAAGTGTCTCCTAAAAAAAAAAAAAAACTGGATGAGAAAATAATCGATATTACAAAAATAAAATAAGCTAAATATTACAAAATGTGACATTTATAAGGTGTAAAAGTCTCTTGTTTTTTATAAAGTAACACTGTACAACAGCGACACCCACCGGTAAAGTTAAAGCAGGAGTCCACATCTCTTGTGCCTCCTACACAGACTTAAAACAGACCCCTATTGCATGCGGTGGGTTTAGTTGGGGGTAATTGAGAATGAATGTGAAAAAAGTCACATGAGTGGAGGCAATGCCTCCATCACGCTATGATTGGATTTGATTGGTTTGTGCGATAAATCCCGCCTCTTGCTTTGTGCATATTCTTGAATTGGCCTGAATGAAAACAATGATGATGTTAATGGAAATACTAATTAAAAAGTAAGTAAACAGCTCAGCCATTTAGATATCACTGCTTTATGTCACGTCAAAATCGAATTTGAAATGGCCTGAAAACATGATGACTGTGGGGGTTTTTAGTGAACAATAAGCTTGGTAAATTTAAAGGTACATCTTCGTCTGTGATAAGTGTGTGCAAGCTTTATAACTGATGAAAATAAGTTGATTTATTAATAAGAAAAGTTGTACATTAGTTCACAAATAATATATATTGTTTAAATTGTTACTGCCTTTAGCTATTATTTTGGAAGAAATTTAAAAATAATAGCATAATAAATGCATAAAAACACTAACTTGATTAAATTTATACTTGATTTTAATAAACAGAACATTACAAAGTTATGACAAAATAGAATTGTGTTTGGGCTCTCTTTTTATGTAATGTTTATTTAACCAAGAAAATTAACTGTAACATACATTTACATTTGATAGGATATATATATTATATATATATATATATAAAAGAGGACTTTGCCTTATTTTAAAATACCACCGCACACCACTGGCATATATGTATATGAACATGTGAACAGATGAAGGCCATTATTAACTCCCCCGGAGCCGATTGTATTAGTCTGAAACAAGAATGCCATATACACCTAGGATGGCTTTAGGGTGAGTAAAACATGGGGTAATTTTCATTTTTGGGTGAACTATCTCTTTAATACTAGTGGCCTATGACTATGTGTACCTGGACTACCTTGCCGAATGGCTTAACACTAATGGC
This sequence comes from Paracanthobrama guichenoti, assembly GCA_018749465.1. NCBI lineage: Eukaryota > Metazoa > Chordata > Actinopteri > Cypriniformes > Gobionidae > Paracanthobrama > Paracanthobrama guichenoti. The sequence goes on along the minus strand of CM031961.1, from coordinate 12,750,646 downwards.
CTATGACTGTGTTCCTGGGCTACCTAGCCGAATGGCTTAACACTAATGGCCTATGACTGTGTTTCTGGGCTACCTAGCCGAATGGCTTAACAATAGTGGCCTATGACTATGTGTTCCTGGACTACCTTGCCGAATGGCTTAACACTAATGGCCTATGACTATGTGTTCCTGGGCTACCTAGCCGAATGGCTTAACACTAGTGGCCTATGACTATGTGTACCTGGACTACCTTGCCGAATGGCTTAACACTAGTGGCCTATGACTGTGTTCATGGGCTACCATGCTGAATGGCTTAACACTAGTGGCTTATGACTGTGTTCCTGGGCTACCATGCTGAATGGCTTAACACTAGTGGCTTATGACTGTGTTCCTGGGCTACCTAGCCGAATGGCTTAACACTAATGGCCTATGACTATGTGTTCCTGGGCTACCATGCTGAATGGCTTAACACTAGTGGCCTATGTAAATCACTCCACAAGACTGTTAACTTTTTAACAAGCAAACCACGCAATATGCACAAAATTATAGAGTAAAAGAGTGTGCACTTATCTTAGATGTTGATTTCAGATGCTTTCTGAAAGCACTCTGCAAACTGATAACCGCAACACTACCGGTATTTGTTTGAATGTTGAACCACAGCTCATTGGCCGCTGATGCAAACCCTGCACTATGTAGATGCCGATGCGATTGCTACCAAATGAGTTTAAAGACCTATCAGCCTGCATAGAATCAAATATCTAGAGTTTTATGCCAGAACTTGGTATTTCTTTTAAACTTTCTATTTATCAAAGAATCTTCACAAAAATATTAAGCAGCACAACTATTTTCATCATTGATAATAATAAGAAATGTTTCTTGAGCACTAAATAAGCATATTAGAATGATTTCTGAAGCATCATGTGACACTGAAGACTGGAGTAGTGAGTAATGAATTTTCTTTAGAGTATTACATATAAATTCAAAATACTATCTATATGCATCAAATACAAATAAATAAATGAAGCACTTGGGCGGTCAGTACGGAAGGAGGCCATTTGTATTTGACACCTACTTTAATACAAAACAGAAATTGATTAAAGTTTTAAAATGCTGTAATTCCAAGAACAATAGTCCTCAGGTACAATAGTACCTGCACATTCAATCATTTAATGTGGCTTATTGTTTGTTCGTTTTTTTAGATTCATGACTGAAGCAGCACGCAGAGAGCAAGAAACTCAGAAGAAGAAGGTCCAACCCAAAATTGCTATATCACTCACCGGAGGTTTATCGCGTAACAGTACAGCCACGCCTCCACGGCATAGCAACGGCAGCCTAACTCCGCCCGTCACCCCTCCCATCACGCCCTCATCCTCCTTCCGCAGCAGCACACCTACAGGTTATTGGAGTTTGTGTGATTTTACATAATTTTAAAGTTAGATTTATTATGCACTAACTGAATGTGTGTGAAAGTGTGTGCATGCCCTCAAAAGTTTCCATTGATTTAAATCCAAGCTTTGGTGACATCCATACTTCCTGCACATGAGCTGCTCCATTTCCTGTTTGTTTTATGCTGTTTAAATAAGCCAGTCATTATATCAATTGATGCCAAGTGTCAGAAACATGTCCTAAATAGTACACTTTCATTTAGTTTTAATGGCGCTGAATCTGTGATGCATAGAAAGTGGTTCTTTTAGAAATATTAAACTGGTCATGAACTGCATAAAAATAAAAAAAAAAAAAAAAATCTAATGCAAGCAAGATTTTACATCAAAAACATCATAATTTAGAAGTAATAGGCTTTTCTGTCCTGATTTCAACCCTCTCTTTAAAGGACCCTCTTTTCTTGCCCAATTCAAGACTTTAATATAAATAATTTTAATATAAATTATAATTATTTTGTATTAATACAAAATGCTTTTGTCTGAGGTATGAATAAAAATATTTAAAAATAATATAATTCACATTTCTCATTTTATTTGTCTTATCCTTTTAGTGTAGAATGAGTAAAGCTGATTGTTTTTAAGATGACAGAACAATTTGAAAGTTCAATTTTTAGGCTGATTAATTTTTAGGCTGCTCTACCTGGTGGTCTAACAGCGCTTGTCAATGTCAAAATGATCGAAATGGCCAATCAGATCAAAGAAGGCGGGTCTTACTGTCATACTGTCACTACACAACGAGTTCGTGGAAAGATGTAAGTAGATGCAAGTCTTAGACAACTGTTTTATGATAGAAATGTTCAGCTACCGACAGTAATGGACTATCTAGTGATGCAAACTACTCAACTTTTTATGAAATTTCACTGTTTTGAATTGAAAAAATGCGATCATGATTCATTCATAAAGGAATGTTACGACGAGGCAAAAAAAGTTTGCATTTTCTACATATTAGGAGTACGCCTATGGGGTAGTCTCTCTGAAAAGCCTGCGTCAAACTGTCTCTTTAAAAATGAATCCACAGTAAAAAATAAACGAACAAACGGCTGCTTTCGTCACACTAGGATGTTATACTGAGACAAAATCTGAGACTAGTCATTTTGACAGTTTGGTTTCAATAAAAGCTGTTTTGAACTAACAAGTAAGTTTTAAGTTCTGAAACTTACAGGATATTTTTAAGCAGTCATTTTTACTGTGACTTCTTATATGTCAAAATGTCAAGGAAAATTAGATTTCTCAATTCATGACCCATTTAAGTCTGAACTGAACTGTGGCAAAAAAACACATTAGGACCCTAATGAAGAAACATTGAATAATTGGAGCAAAGGGCACGTTTACACTCTCAGTTCTCATTAGTTCTTTCATCAGCTAATATATGAAGCAAATAAATGACTAATTAAAGAGTTTAACTTTATTTGTGCGCCTCAGGCAGCGAGTGTGATGAGGAGGAAGTGGAGTATGAAGACTCTGACAGCGACGAGTCCTGGACTACAGAAAGTGCCATCAGCTCAGAGTCCATCCTCAGCTCCATGTGCATGAACGGAGGCGATGAGAAGCCCTTCGCATGCCCTGTTCCAGGATGCAAGAAGAGATACAAGGTACTGCACTCACAACTGTGTGTGATATGGACAAAAGTATTGGGACATACATCTTAATTCTTGAATTTTGGTGTTTCAATCAGACCCATTGCCACATCTATAAAATCAAGCTAACCATGTAGTGTGCATTTACAAACATTTTTGAAAAAATGGGTTGTTCTGAAGAGATCAGTGAATTCAAGCATGGTTCTGTGATAGAATGCCACCAGAGAAAGCCAGAGAAAGCAGTTATCATGTACAGTATAGGTATAAAACGTCTTTTCAAACACACAAGTTTTGTTATTTCTGTTACAAATATTC
>CM031961.1:12682333-12742333 GCA_018749465.1 Paracanthobrama guichenoti | reverse complement strand
AACTGAGATGCATTTATTTTGGAGGGAGTTTGATATACTATATAGTGAATGTATTGTATTGCAAGTCTTTTGTAAAGTGCTTTTGAAATTATATTTTCGTACTGTATGTTTTTGTGGAAAAATGTTTTGTGGAACCGAGGCAATTTGTATGCGAGATGACGTATAATGTGTGCGTGTTTGTGCGAGCGAGTGAGAGACTCCTTTGAGATGTCTTTATCCTCAAGCTGCAATGTAAACTTTAGGACAATGGTACAAAAATAAAGAAAAGCAAACAAGTATGGTGCCTGTTTCTGTGTTTTATTGTCCATACAGTGTCGACGTAGACTGGGTAAACCCAGCCTGATCTGCCGGCGATTTGATTTCGCCCTGCAGCTCAGTCTGGAAAACTGTACATTCATTTCTACTTCTGTTACACTTTTGCGGGAACCAATCACAGACCGGCTTATCCACCTGCCGCGCTATTTGCAGGTTTAACACGATGACAGATAGAGAAGAGTTGGGTCGTTGCCCATTGATCACGCCTCTTGTGGTCTGATTGGTTGAAGGACTATCCAATTGCGTACAGTGTCATTTGAATTATGCTCGTTTATCACGTCTCTTGTGGTCTGATTGGTTGAAGGACTATCCAATTGCGTACAGTGTCATTTGAATTATGCTCGTTTATCACACCTCTCGTGCAGGGTAGAAAATACAGAGCAGACTCCCCAGACCAATGTTAAATCTTAATTTGAGCTTGGTCTGGTGATAGCCAGACAAGTGTCGACATGATGATTGATGTGTATCGACTTACCGATGCAAAGACAAACGTTCAGTTTAATGAACTACTGCTTGCAGCATTCTTTATTATTAAACATACACTTGATACACATAGACACAGAGCAACCCTAAGTTAAACGTCCTGGCACACGTTGTACAGTGTGAAGCATCAGCCGTGTTGGATAAATGGATTTCAAGCAGATAATGTGTGATGGATAGAATGCTGAAACTGATAACTGCATCTAATGTGCAAGTTGTTTAATGCAAGATGTTTGAACCAATGATGCACTGAAAAGTTGCTGCCAAATTCATAGCCATAGTTTTAACAGTGGTTCTCTGGATTGAGTATTTTTGTCATTTTAGTTGAGCTTCAAGGAAGAGTTCACCTAAAAACAAATGTGTTTTGTCATAATCATCACGTAAAATAAGACATTTTAAAGGTCATTGGATTATTGAAAAAAGGTACTAGTAGAATAGATGGAGCTTTTTAGCTTCATAAACGAAATGAATTCCTTGAGTCTGACTGATTCAGTTCTTTGGCTAAACTTAAAATTGTTTAGACCATTTCTATGACATTATTATGGTGTTGTGGTGTCCTTTTTGAAGTATAAATGCTCCAGTTCATGTGTGCGTGTTAAAAAGCACAACATTTTGCTCCGCAGAAGAATTTTATACGGTTTTAGCGCGACATGAGGGTGATTAAATGACCATTTTCATTTGTAGGTAATCTCTCCCTTTAAATTAGTGCATTAGTGCATGGTGTTTCACACAGAAAGGCTTCAGTGCCACTGAGGTAACAGTTTTAGAGTCATTTTTAGTGATTATGTTTATTAATTATGGCCATCTTTTTTTTGGCTGAATAAACTTATACATCATTACATCATTGGTCCTTAAAATAAATTCTTCATTTTCATAAACAATAATCTAAAGCTTTCTGCTCTCGTTTTAAAGCGCACTCAGTTTTACAGTAGTACACAAAATTTAAAACTAAAAAGTGCTTTTCATATCTAGTACACCTGAAGACCATTATTATAGTATTCTGTCCCTTAGAAGTTTAAATATCTGAATTAATGCTCGTCTATGTGCAAATCAAATATTCTGATGGCAAGTCCTCCTGACATGAGTTGTTCAGCGTTTACAACAAAGTGACAACATCAGCGTGTTTTGATCAAAACACTGAAGCCCCTGAATCACCTGAGGCGTTTTATATTGAACTAAAAGCAAATATAATATATTTGTCTCATCTCTAATCAAAGTTGTCGAAGTTGAGAACATTGGCATCAAAGTGTGTGTGCACATGCTTTTCGTAGAGATGCTGCTGGCAGTCTAGAGGAAACTGCTCGCTGCAGACGGGACACACCCTCCAGTGAGACTCGACGTGTCGTTCGAAACTGCTTTGCTCAAAGTGTGGCGGGAAGATCACCTCACAAAGGGGACACCGCTTATGAACGTCAGGTCTGAGTGAGGATGACAGAGAGGTTTTAGTTTTAATCAATACCTACTAAGTTGAGAAGTAGGAAGTGTTTGGGATAAATTATTGCTTACTGCATACTACACAGTTTTCATATTGCAAGTTAACAGTAGAAACTATGACAGTAAACATGTCAAACTGTCAAATTGATTAATCACAATTAATCACATCTAACATAAAAGTTTGTAAATATATGTACACTCACCTAAAGGATTATTAGGAACATCATACTAATACTGTGTTTGACCCCCTTTCACCTTCAGAACTGCCTTAATTCTACGTGGCATTGATTCAACAAGGTGCTGAAAGCATTCTTTAGAAATGTTGGCCCATATTGATAGGATAGCATCTTGCAGTTGATGGAGATTTGTGGGATGCACATCCAGGGCACGAAGCTCCTGCTTCCACCACATCCCAAAGATGCTCTATTGGGTTGAGATCTGGTGACTGTGGGAGCCATTTTAGTACAGTGAACTCATTGTCATGTTCAAGAAACCAATTTGAAATGATTCAAGCTTTGTGACATGGTGCATTATCCTGCTGGAAGTAGCCATCAGAGAATGGGTACATGGTGGTCATAAAGGGATGGACATGGTCAGAAACAATGCTCAGGTACGCCGTGGCATTTAAACGATGCCCAATTGGCACTAAGGGGCCTAAAGTGTGCCAAGAAAACATCCCCCACACCATTCCACCACCACCACCAGCCTGCACAGTGGTAACAAGGCATGATGGATCCATGTTTTCATTCTGTTTACACCAAATTCTGACTCTACCGTCTGAATGTCTCAACAGAAATCGAGACTCAGACCAGGCAACATTTTTCCAGTCTTCAACTGTCCAATTTTGGTGAGCTTGTGCAAATTGTAGCCTCTTTTTCCTATTTGTAGTGGAGATGAGTGGTACCCGGTGGGGTCTTCTGCTGTTGTAGCCCATCCGCCTCAAGGTTGTGCGTGTTGTGGCTTCACAAATGCTTTGCTGTATACCTCGTTTGTAATGAGTGGTTATTTCAGTCAAAGTTGCTCTTCTATCAGCTTGAATCAGTCGGCCCATTCTCCTCTGACCTCTAGCATCAACAAGGCATTTTCGCCACAGGACTGCCGTGATACTGGATGTTTTTCCCTTTTCACACCATTCTTTGTAAACCCTAGAAATGGTTGTGTGTGAAAATCCCAGTAACTGAGCAGATTGTGAAATACTCAGACCGGCCCGTCTGGCACCAACAACCATGCCACGCTCAAAATTGCTTAAATCACCTTTCTTTCCCATTCTGACATTCAGTTTGGAGTTCAGGAGATTGTCTTGATCAGGACCACACCCCTAAATGCATTGAAGCAACTGCCATGTGATTGGTTGATTAGATAATTGCATTAATGAGAAATTGAACAGGTGTTCCTAATAATCCTTTAGGTGAGTGTATGTGTGTGTGTGTATTTACAAACTTTTATGTTAGATGCTATTAAATCGCAATTAATCGATTTGACAGCACTATTTTAAAACATAGTATGCCACACTGTCACATGTTGAACAATGTTGATTGTTTATTCAGTAAGTGGTACTTTGTTATTATCTCATTATTTCCATTTTGTGTATGTCACATTTTTAAGCAGTCAGATAAAAAAAAAAAAATGACTAACTAAATTAATAATAATAATAAAACATTGACAACCCTTTAGTTTAGGATCCAATTCTCACTATTAACTAGTTGCTTACTAGCACACATATTACTAGGATATTGGCTGTTTATTAGTACTTATTAAAGCCTTACCCTGCATGACCATATTCTACATTCCTAATCCCACCCAATAACTAAACGTAACAACTGAATATTAATAAGCAGTATTTAGGAGCTTAATGAGGCAAAAGTTGTAGTTGACAGTTAGCTAACCCATTTAGGCCCACCAGCAACTATAGTTGCCGCAGTATATAGTTGTCATTTTCCTTTTGTAAGTATTTTTCTAGATATTATCCACGTTTTATATCTCAATGACACGCAAGCAAACAACCAAATAAAGGATTTCAAGAAAAAAAAAAAAGGTATTAACTTCCTTCCTGTCACATGAGGCTGCCAACTTCCTACCCCTACTTCCAGGAAGCATAGCGAAGGCAAACCCTCCCAAAGAAAGGTTATTTTCATGTTACTAATAAGTATTTTTTGCTGACATATATTTACATTTTACATTACATTTATGCATTTGGCAGACAAAACAAATCTTACAACAGATCTATAGATTTTTGTATACTTAGTCAAAAGTCCAAGTGGCAACTATAGTTGCCGGTGGGCAAAATGACTTGTAAGTACATATAATGGGAAATGGGGTATACTGTGTTAACAGGTTAATAAATCAAGATTTTTGGTCTTGTTTAGTGCTTTTTGCTTTCATAATATCCCACATAAACATAACCTAACCTTTTAACTAACATCTCTACTGTACAGTAGACCTTAATTCGATAGGGAAATGTATAATATTTTAAGATATTACGTCTTGTAGGGACAAATTGAGGACCCTTCATCCAGTTTGGAATCAATGCATTTCATTCTAATCGGTCAAGGACCCTAATTATTTTTATGACTAGTAGCTTACGATTACATTATAATGTGGAAATTCAGACAAGTAATGAGTTGTGAGAATGGGACCCTAATCTTAAGTGTGACCAAAAATAAACATTAACTGAAAACGACAAAAAACAAAAAAAAAAAAACTTTATTCTGCTAGCTGCCAAGGCAACGTTTCACATTTTCATTGATTTCCATGTCAACAATAATAAAATAACACTGCTGCATACTAGATAGTATATATTGTAGCATCTACAGTAATTTACAATAATAATTTGTAGTATCTCTTATATTTAAATGAGTTTAAAGAACAAACTATTCTGCATGTTTATTCAGCAAATGACACCGTTATAATCTTAGAAATAGGTATTTAACATTTTTAGTTAATTTTTGGGTTAAAATATTTTTGGCATGTTCATCCAATAATGAGTCAAAGCATACTTATACATTTGTATAAAATACAATTTAAAAAAAAGTCAATAATAATAATAATACATTGTTACATCATTGGTCCTTTAAAACAGATTTTTTATAAACAATTTTCATAAACAGCAACAACCTAAAGCAGCTGGGCAATTGTCCTGCAGAGTTTAGCTCCAATCCTAATCAAACACACCTGAACCAGATAATTAAAGGGTTAGTTAACCCCAAAATTACTCACCCTCATGTTATGCCAGGTACACACTGTGCGATTTCGTCTGAGACAAATTTTGCAAATCCTAAAAGATTCCTCTGATCCTAGGCTAAAAGCTGAAGTCTTTAATCGTTAGTTTGACATGTTCACCGGCAGCCGATTAATGACCGCTGCGATCAAATTTGACCTAAGATTTGGCGCACAGTCCTGCAGTGTGATTTCTCCTACGACAACCGTCAAATTATCTTCGTTTTTCAAGACAAACTATGATCAAAATGAGCACTAGAGATTTCTTTGTAGCCACCATCTTAATCCTGCGTGTAATGCAGCTCACTGTCACCAAACGCATCACTCATTGATGATATAAAACTCCGGACGAGTTTTAGTGCGCCTTAACTATCGTACAGTCTGACATTTAACAACAACTTAGATCGTACAGTGTGACATGGCTTACAGCGTGGATCATGTTCGTACAGTCTGACAAGAAACAATCGTACAGGACTATTATAAATCGTACGGTGTGTACCTGGCTTTACCAAACCTGTAGGACTTTCATTCATCTTCAAAACACAAATGAAGATATTTTAAGAGAAATTTGAGAGTTCTGTTTTTTCACTGACAATGTTTATATGTGAATAAAAGCCTAAATTCAATCTGTTCATCATATAAAGTGATCGTCTCTCTTCAGACAATTTGGACTAAACCACTCGATTCTAATGGATTAGTTTTACGATCAAGTGCCAAAGTGGTAGTTGCGTCGACTGTCAATAGAGGGACAGAAATCTCTGATTTCATTCAAATATCTTTCATTTGTTTTTCTGAAGATGAGTGAAAGTCGTGCAGGTTTGGAATGACATGAGAGTGAGTAATTAATGACAGAATTTTCATTTTTGGGTGAACTAACTCTTTAAGGTCTTCAGGATTATTAGAAAGCTACAGGCAGATGAGTTTGATCAGGATTAGAGCTAAACTCTGTATGAAATCGAATCTCGAGGGCCAGAGTTGCCCAGCCCTGACCTAAAGCTTTCTGCTTTCATTTTAAAGCACAATTTTAGTTTAATTTCAGTATACAAAATAAAATAAAAACTGATATTACTAGTCATTTGTCACTTTGTAGATGGAAAGTCAAGTCCATAGCACTGCATTGAGGGATACAGTAGTTCACATATACCCCTTTTCCACCAAGGCACGAGTGCTGGTTCAGAGCCAGAGCCAAGTTTCAAATCAGTTCTTTGTCTTTCCACACCCAAAGCACCAGCTCTGAACCAGGAAAAGTGGTTCTTAAGTAGCACCAAAACATTGCTGGTCTAGAAGTAAGAACCGCTTGAGTCAGGGGCTGGGGCCGGGGTTACCGTGACCAAAAGACGAACACAAGCTTGTGATCGTCATTTTTTAATTAGCAGCTAATCAAGCTAAGAGCTGCTCGATTGTAATCTCCGTCTGTACAAATCACAGCAAGCTGCACAAATGTGTTGGATTCACTGTTATGATGCCGATGTAGGTTCGCAAAGCCATGAGCAAACGCATAATGCAACGTTCACCGTTGTTGATGGAAGGCTTGTTTGAGATGCATCGCCGTTGTGCAGACCGATCGCCTTATGGCATCAAAGTAACTTACAGCACGATCATACGACTCCTTATGCTTTTGAATCACTCTTGCGGTATTTTGATGTCATACGCGGCTCAGTCTGCGTAGTGCCGATGCATCTTGAACAAGCCTGGTGTGTTTGTGTCTCCCGCTGCCTTGCTAGTGTTGCTGAGAAAGATGAGATGTATACAGTGATGTAAGATCTGGCTCTGTGGTGGCTCTCTAGCCTGTGGAAAGGCAAACCGGTTCTTAGAAGGCTCGTCAGTCAAACCAACTCCGAACCGGCACTAGCACTAGCTCTGAACTAGCACCCGGTTCATGCTGGTGGAAAAGGGGTAATGGTGTGCTTTGTTGTATACCACAAATTTTGTCAAATGTAGTACTTGTAGGTATTCGATGCACACAAACGGCGCACAGTATACATACTGCAAACATAGTATAAGTAGCATGTAATTCTAAACATTTACCTGGTGTCAAAGCAGAAGCTTGTGTGGCTCTCATTAGATTCCAGGCTCTGATGATCACAGACTGCAGGGGCCTCACCATCACCTCCCTAAGAAAGACGTTAAAACCAAAATGAAATCATTTCTTCTTGACTGAGACATAACAATACTATGTTCTTCAGCGGACACATTTAGCTAGCTGTCGCCTCTCTATTAAGACATAACAGCTAAAATCTCACACAGACACACACACCCACACTTTCGACAAAAAGCCACGCCTGTCTGCACACAGCCGGCTTCCTGCAAAGGTTAATGGGCTTTTAACGCAGCAAACGAGAAAGGAGGAGAAAGGGGTCAGTGCCGATCTGCACCCTCAAATATCACAGGCCGGCACCCCCAGCCAATTAGCATAGCCCTCGTCAACATCTCTCTCTAACGAGCCTCTACCCTCGTCACTCTAATCCACTAACGAGCTCAAAAGAGAAAAGCCTTAATTGCCGTTTCATGCAAATTAACCACCTCTGTATTCACCTATGAACTGAGGTCTGAGGGTGCGGGGAATGCAGAGGGCAGTGAAGAAGAGAAGGCGAAAAAAAGAAAGGGAAAGAGTTTGAATCAAAGGACGACAAGGTGCAAGTCAAGAGGAAGGGTTGAAAACAGAAAGAAAGGCTGAGAAAAAGGAAGAAGTAGAGAAGGTTGCTGAAGAGTGACAAAAGTAATTGCCACGTATCAATTTAAAGAAAAATAATACCTAGTTATTATCGCGGAAGCTTACAAAATGCTTCAATATCGATATGGATTGATACATCGATTAAATGACTAAGTGTAAACAGCGTAAAAATCTATATATATTTTTATGATGCACCTTTATTTTTGATATACTCTCATGTTATAGTCTGGAAGCAATCTCTGTTAAATGTTCACATTAACAAATATTGTATCGCTGGCTAAGAGAACTGATTGTATCGTATTGTGATAAACGCCTGATTAACATCCATATAAATTAAATGTATTTAAAAAAAAAAAAAAATGTACATTTTAGTTTACATTTAAACTTTTTATTTTTACTAAATTATAAAATTAAAATGAATAATTTAAAAACAAAATCAAAATAAAAGCTAAAAAACATGTCATATGATCGTTGACCAATGTCAGAAAAGCATGAACATGCAAATGTATTCATAAATTATTTAAAATATTAACTTATTAAAAATTAAGTAATTTTTTGTCAAATAGTAAAAACCACAGACAAAAAAGATAGAGGATTCTTGCAGTATAATGTCAGTAAAAAAACTAGCTGAATGGGGCTGAGATAAAAAAAAAGGGAATCACTGATCTAAAGTTTTAACATCGCAAAAACATCTGCTAAATGTCATTCTAACATCTGACAGGATGTGTTTTAACAATGTATTGCAGATAAGCGACAGCTTTAAAAAGAACACTGTCCAGATTAAAACACAATCTACCCATCAAGCAATACTTCTAGCAGTCTGAAGTTACATTAAATCAGATCATGCCTATTGTACATCTATGTACATTTACATTACATTTATGCATTTGGCAGACGCTTTTATCCAAAGCGACTTACATTGCATTCAAGGTACACATTTTTACATTTTGTCAGTTCTTGCTTTCCCTGGGAATCGAACCCATGACCTTGCCGTTTCTAGCGCCACGCTCTTATTGTTTGAGCTACAGGAAAGCTATGTAGCTGCTAAAAGATTGTACACAGTAGAAGCTGTTGTGGTGCTTTCTAAATATTTCCGCTGCTCCAGTCATCTGTGTGTGAGCCCTTACATTAGTCCGTTCTTCAAGGGGATTCTCCAGGCCATCAGGGGGGCTGAGACTGCGTGATGGCTGACTGCAGACCACAGGACCGCCCCACGGTGGAGGAGCCAAGGGAGGGGGCCGGCAGGTTTGTTCAGGGGATAATGCCCCATCTGCTCCATCTGAGGAACAAGAATTCAGCGAGTTTTCAACAGGATTGTTACATTACAAAAATGTAAGTTGTTAGATACTGTTACCACTTGATACTCTATTTCCGATACAAGGGCAAAAACAAATATACTACACTCTTAATATACACCACCATTCAAAATATTGGGTTTAGAGAATATTTCTGGTTTCTGAAATGCCCAACTTGGACAAAATAGCAATGATAAACTTCTTATCAAATGTTTATTGAGCAGCAATATTAGAATGATTTCTGAAAGATCATGTAATGTTGAACCACTGGAGTAATGGCTGCTGAAAATATAGCCATCACAGGAATACATTTAAAATATATTAAAATAGAAAACAGTAGTTCAAAATAAATTTTCCCCGTATTATTGCTTGTTTTTGATCAAATAAATAAAGCCATTCAAAAACATAAAATAAACCGTACTGACACCAAACTTGTGAACGCTAGTGTATGAATAATTAGGAAATGCACCGATGTATCAGCCAATCATTGTTATTGGATGATCAGGACCGATTATATTCTGTCAATCAAAAGGGGAAAACTATGTCAGACTGCAACTTTTTTTTACTGTGTGTGAAGAAAATGTCTCGTGTTGAATTTAGGGCTGTCGGAGTTAACGCAACAACAACAGTACTTTTTTTTTTAAATAGCACCGCTGAAGCAGGCTCTATTTGACCCTATGGGCCCTATTTTACCGATCTGAGCGCATGGACTGTGATTCAGTGGTGCATGTGCACTTCCGAATCCACTTTTGCTAGTTTAACTACAGAAAAAATGGTCGTCACACCAGGCGCATGGTCCTAGTCTCTTAATGAATCATGGGTGTGCTTTGGGTGTAACGTGCATTAAACCAATCAGAGTCTCATCTCCCGTTCCCTTTAAAAGCCAGTTGTGCTTGCACCATGGCGGATTCGCTATTTACATGGCGGAATTTGCAAACGGAAAGACTGAACGCTTCTCTAGAGAGGAATCCTTTTATTTATAATATTTAAAAATGTTTGTGTGCTGCTGTGCATAAGCAGAGTGTATGTGCGTACGCCTATAGGTGCATATTACTAACGTGCCCTTTAAATAACACAAAAAATCCTGCGCTATTGACTTTAGACCAGGTTTCAGTTGGTCAATAGTGCAGTCGTATTCAGTTGCCTTAAAATAGCAACGCGCCAACAATGTGCTGAACACACCTCGTTTTCAGACCAGCAGATGGGCGAACAGATGGGCGTGAGTGCATTTTCTATTTAAATAATGTGGCGCTGGACGTGAAAATGATAACTTGGGGTGAAACTAGCAAAATCATTTGCATCACTCCTGCATCGCATTGCGCCAAGGTGTATAATAGGGCCCCATGAACCATAGTTCCAGCCAGGGTTGCCAGGTACACATTTTTTCCCTACATTACACATTATTTGTAGTGCACCTCCCATCCAATAATTAGAAAGAGCTTTGTTACTTCTGATAAGAAACAAGTCTCAGCATTCAAATTCTGTCCATTTTATCATGAAATTCAAGCAATAAATGACATTTTGATGCTCTTAAATCTGACGTGACAGATCACTGTAGCACCTCAGTCTTTTCTTTCACTTTAATACAAGTTGTAGCACAAAAAAAAAATGCATGAAAATCAAAAGGCATGTTGAAATATACAGTAAAACTTACCGAAATGTATCAGTGTTTCAACCGTGGAAAGACGGTCAATAAAACAAGCTTGTGAACAATGTCACTTAACGTTACATAAAAACCAAAAAACAAAAACAAAACAAAACAAAGGAGAAGCTTATGTACTGTTAATTATATATGCATGTTTGAATACATTTATCATACAGACAAGTGTTTATTAAAAAAAATATATATCTTATATGCAACTGAGTTGTATACAAACATTTCAGTTTTGATTTGAATTATTATATCTGTAAATAAATAGCAGTTGAATACAATATTTTGAGCGCTGTTGTTAATTTTAACCTCTATGTGGCGAGGTTGTCGAGCGAGAGACGTGGGAGGAGCGAGCGAGTCCTCTCATGAGGGAGCTCGGAGGCATATAAGGACGAGCGACACCAGTGAAGGACGAGAGAGGACCAGGCCTGGACTTTATGTTGTGTTTTGTTTATGTTTTATTATGTGCGTGCGTGCCAGCCGTCCGTGAGGGGCTGTCCGCGTTACTTTCGCTTTGTTTATTTATTTGATTAAAGTCTATTAAACATTTGCCGGTTTCCGCCTCCTTCTCATAACTACAAACATTGCTACATCATTTTTATAGTAATATTAAGAATATTATACAATATTATAGTAATGTACCAAATGAGAGGGGTCCCTGTATAGTTTACAGCATCAGTTGCGAGAGTTTCCTCCTTCATATGTAAATCTTGTGCTTGAAAAAGACCACTGAAAAAATCCCAACATAACACCGGCTGTGACATAACAGTCGGGATCATTAATATTTACCTCCCCAAAGGTTAGAGGAGGGTTCGAGCGTTCATGCTTGCGGTTGCCAGATTTCAGTAATTTAACTGTTAAAAGAACCCGTATTCTCATGTGCAATCTGGCAACCATGATCTCTCTCGCACGCGGATGATCTGAAAACACTAATAAACAAGTAAGCTGCATTTCAGCAATCTCCATTTGAGATTTTCTGCTTAAAGTGTCATTCAGTCAGTCTGTGTTCTGTCACGACTCACCGAGCCGCTTGTGCTGTTTGAAATTGTATTAGCTGAATAACTGCATTTGTGTGAGCTACTGAAATGAGCTCATCATTATTATTCATGACCCTTCCAAATAAGGTAAAAACAGACCATTTCATTCTAGGGACAATTTCTAGGGTTGTAAATGGACCTGTAAAACTGTATCTGGACAATTTTTGCCCTTAAGTAAGCCACATACCCTCTATGTAGATATCAGAGAACAATTTAAAATATTGTTTCAACTCATTCTATGGCACCTTTAAGAAAATAACATTTTATTTACAATTAAATATTATATATTTTAGTATACAATTATGGTAACGCTTTACAATAAGTTCTAAATTGTTAACATTAGTTGATGCATTAACTAACAATTAGCAATACATTATACAGCATTTATTATTATTATTATTATTATTATTATTGTTAGATTTTAAACATTTTCTTGTTCTAACAAGATGCAACTTTTGATCTTAAATATGAATTAGTAAATGTTGAGATTGACATTAGCTAGGATTAATAAATGATGTTGATGTATTGTTCCTTGTTTGTTCATGTTAACTAATGTAGTTAAAGGTGCAGTGTGTGGTATTTATGATGATCTATTGACAGAAATGCAATATAATATACATAACTATGTTTTTAGTGGTGTATAAAGACCTTACATAATGTTGTTGTACCTTACATAACTGTTATGTTTTTGTTGTTGTTTTTTTTTTTTCTTAGAATGAGCCATTTCTATCTACATACACTGTTGGTCCCCTTACAGTGAAGTCACCATTTTGTTGCGCCATGTTTCTACAGTAGCCCTAAACGGACAAACTGCTCTACAGAGCGCTAGCTACTCTCTGCTGTCTCAGACGATGCGATCTTTGTCCTGTATCGGCCACCGTAGCTTCTCTGTGTGCTTAGAAAGGGAGGGGTGAGTGGTTGCAATTCGCAACCTCACCGCTTGATGCCGCAAAAAATTACACACTGCACCTTTAATTTACGTTAACAAATAAAACCTTATTTTCAGGTCATTAAATTAATTACTTAATTTGAATTTTAAATAAACAATAATAATAGCAGACTGAAGGGAAAGGATGCACCCACCCCGTGTCTCTTGCTCTGAATAGGGGTTTCCGTACTGCAGTTCAGCAGGATGTTGGGGTACCAGTGGAAGCGGTGGCGGGTCTTGTGGATATGGCAGTGGGTAACGCAGCACCACTGGCTCTCTGACCTTTGAATTCTGACTCCCTGCCGTCTCCCCTCTGTTCATACACTGCCGCAACTCCTGTAAGAGAAACAAAGAGTCCATAAAATGATTTGTAGAATGCATCTCATATGATCATAAAGTGAGTTCTCAACATACCCGACAGGAAACCCTTTTATTTATTTTTTACATCAGTAAAACT
Organism: Paracanthobrama guichenoti; assembly: GCA_018749465.1. Lineage (NCBI taxonomy): Eukaryota > Metazoa > Chordata > Actinopteri > Cypriniformes > Gobionidae > Paracanthobrama > Paracanthobrama guichenoti. The sequence goes on along the minus strand of CM031961.1, from coordinate 12,728,846 downwards.
AGGAACACTAAGAACACCAGTAATGAAATTGCAAAAGGCTTGCTTAAATTTGCCTTGATGTTTAAAAAACAAAACTTCAATAATATCATAATGAATGTTACAAATGAGACAGGCTATTTAAACACTACAAGAACCTGAATCCAAGCAAAGAAACTAAAACTTTGAGTACTAATGTAATACAGATTAAATATTACCAGTCTACTACTGACACAGAGTCTAACTCTCCTTCCTTTTTTACTCTTTTTCTTGTCATTTCTTTCTTCCCCTCTCCTTTGACCCCATATCCGTAAGCCATGATTAGAGGAATTATTCGCACATTTAACATTTAACACAAGTGCTGATGGGTAATCAGGGAGCCGAATGTGGCATTTAGCCATGACTCTTGGGGCTCAAACATTCACACAGCCTGATTTCAGCGTCTTACCGGCTAAGAATCAAATTAAGGTATTTAATATTTAAACATTCTTGTTAACATTTAGCAGATCAAGCTAATAATACTAGCTTTAGAAGATAGATTTTTGAATAGCAAATAAAGAACAAAAGACTTAAGTATAGCAACAAACTGTTTATAAGAACAAGTTTATACTATAAATGCTTACCTTTTCCAGTCTTTCCTTCTCCCTGGTCACCACCACAAGACTCTCCCTCAGAGCGGACACCTCTCTGTCCTTCTCTGCCACCTGAGTCTATGAAAGAATTCATACGATTTATTTTGTGTGGCATCTGGACATATATTTTATAGCTGCACTTAAAAGTGAAGTGTATAGTTCTAAATCACTAGAGGGACCACACAGAGCTGCAAAAAGTCATACACAAATACTATAACCATTGTTTGAGCCTTGTTGTTGTGGTCGACCCAGTTGGGCAGCTCAAGCAAACAGTTTGCTGCCGCTAGTGATGCAGAACTTAACCAACACAGCTTTAAATTCCAGAACTTGCATGAACAAGGATGAATAGTCGTTACAGAAGTTTAACCCTGATATTCTGTGCATCTCAGAATCTGGATTTGAAATTTTGGTGTCCGACATTTTCTGACCAACAATTTTAGATGAATTTTCCATGTCTTTTGAAATGTAATTTTATAGAGGTCACACTCAATGTTTAAAAGTTGGGGGTGGTAAATATATTTTTATGTTTCACCAAGACAGCATTTATTTGATCAAAAATACAGTGGAAACAGTTATATTGTGAATTATTATTACCATTTAAAATAACTATTTTCTCTTTTAATATATTTTAAAATGTAATTTATTCTGGTCTTCAGTGTCACATGATTCTTCAGAAATCATTCTAATATGCCTCTTAAAAACATTTCTAATTACTATCAATTTTGAAAACAACTGCGCTGCTTAACATATGTGTGGAAAAACATTTTTTTTCTTTCAGGAAACTTTTTTGGATGAAAAAGTTCAAATGAACAGTATTCACATTTTGTATTTTGTAACATTATAAATGTTTCTGCAGTCACTTCTGATCAATTTAATGTGTCCTCGTAGAATAAAAGTATTAATTTCTTTAAAACGTACTGATCCCAAAATTTTGAGCGGTAGTGTATATATTAGACTATAGAAAATTTTGGATTTTGTATCAAGTATCAAAAAGAGCCTGGACAATCTATTAAACATTACTTTTTGAAAAACATTTGGCTTGCGCTGGGTTAGTTCACATTAAAATGAAACTGACCCCATGATTTACTCACCCTCAATCCATCCTAGGTGTATATGACTTTCTTCTTTATATTAATACATATTTTGATGCTTCCAAGCTTTATAATGGCAGTGATGGGGTCCGTTGAGTTTGAAGCTCAAAAAAAAAGCATAAAAGTAATCCACACAGCTCCGGGAGGGTAACAAAGGCCTTCTGAAGCGAATTGATCGAGTTTTGTAAGAAAAATATCCCTATTTAAAACTTTATGAAGTAAAATATCTAGCTTCCGCCAGACTGACTCTCGCAGTTCAAAACGCTTATGCTACGTCTGACGTCATGCGTTGCACCAGTTATGCTTTCTTCATAAGTTAAATACGGAAGGCGGTCCGGTGGAAGCTAGATATTTTTCTTTATAAAGTTTTAAATATGGATATTTTTCTTACACAAATGCATCACTTAATTTCATAAGGCCTGTATTAACCCCCGGGAGTCGTGTGGAGTACGTTTATATTTGAAGGATGCACTTTTCTGAGCTTTAAACTCAAACCCCATCACTGCCATTATAAAGCTTGGAAGTGTCAGGATATTTTTTAATATAACACTGATTGTATTCATCAGAAAGAAGAATGTCATATATACCTAGGATGGATTGAGGGTGAGTAAATCATGGGGTAATTTTCATTTTAAAGTGAACTAATCCTTTATAATTTTTTGGTGAACTATCCCTTTAAGTTTTTTTCCTGTCCTATATAAGACTGTAGGTTTAAGTTTTTTAACGGAGACCTCAAGTTTAAGCTGAGAGTATGTATAACTGAGACAAATTGATAAATGGGCTGACTGCAACCTCCTCACTATGTCTTTGGAACTAGAGATCGCTCATCTAACAGAGAAAAGCATACACTAGCTTACTGTCTGCTGATCTTGTTCTCTTTCTCTCTTTCTGAGTTACCATCTTGTAAATGCCTGTTTGGGTTTGAAGTTTAGTTGAAATGGCTTTACTAAGATCTTACTCTGCTCTGCAGTAAACAGTCATAAAGCATCCGGTGAGAACGTGTGCACGCGTTTAAACACGCTGTAAATAAAAGACTTTCCTTTTGATGGTGTCTCCAGCTTTGTCTAAATACTCAGGCAAGAAGAGTCCTTTACGACCTCCTTTCCACTTGGCCAGCTCTGTCCTTTATGAGTTCCGCTGCACACACACATGACTGATGGAAACGTGATACCCCACCTCACTGAAACAGACCTAAAAATCAACCCGTTTGCATGCTTGTGTGCACATTTTACGCAAAATAATGTATGTACCTGTGGCTGGCTCTTCTCTGTGGGATTAAAGGAACCTGAATCATGTATATGCCCGTGTGTGTGTGTGTGTGTGTATGTGTGTGTGTGTGTGTGTGTGTGTGTGTGTGTGTGTGTGTGTGTGTGTTTACATACTTTAAACCGCTTCTCCTCATTGGCTAGCAGGAGCTTCAGGTTTTCATTGATGGTGCACTGGTCTCTCCATTTCTCCTCCATGCAGGCAAGCTCAGATTCTACTGACACGCTGCACTCCTCCTCCTCCTCCTCCTCCTCCTCCTCCTCCTCTTCATCGTCATCTTCCTCCTCCTCCTCCTCTTCTTCTTCCTCCTCCTCCTCCTCTTCCTCTTCCTTCTTCTGTCCAGGTCTACCTTTACCATCCCTCGGTCTCTCAGCATCTCTTTGCACTGCAGGTTTGATCTCAGCAGGATGTTGATCTTTCAAATTTAAGATGTTAATTTATAATGCACGAAAAGTTGGACAAAATATTACAAAGCATAAAAACAATGAGCATAAAACTACGCAACATGAAACAATCACATTAGATATTCAATGTCTAGATGTAAGTCTATGGAAATTTGGAATGAAGCCAATAACAAACATTAATTTATACTTTGAAGCCAATAACAGATATATTGGCCTACATAAAAATATACTTCAAATTTGTTTTAGAATTACAAAAATGCTGACCTTAAAAATCTCTATATACTACTGACTAACTATTGGAATAAACATATATAATTAAAAAGTAATGTCATAAAATTATTATTATTACAATTTAAAATGTTTTCTATTTAAATATGTTTTAAAATTATTCTTGTGTTGGCAAAGCTGAATGTTCAGCATCATTACTCCAGTCTGCAATCTGTCAAGAATCGTTCTAATATGCTGATTTGCTGCTCAAGAATTTTTTTATTATTATCAATGTTGTAAGAGTTGTGTTGACGTTTCTAACATTTGTAAAACTGCATTCTACCATCTTAAAAATATATCTAAATGCTTTCAATGCAAAATGCTGAACAGTTAATTCATGCGTTCATGACCTCAAGGCTAGATTATTGTAATGCTTTACTGGGTGGTTGCCCTGCTCGCTTAATAAACAAACTCCAGCTGGTCCAAAATGCAGCAGCTTGAGCTCTTACTAGAACCAGGAAGTATGACCATATTAGCCCGGTTCTGTCAACACTGCACTGGCTCCCTATTAAACATTGTATACATTTTTAAATCTTGCTTATTACTTACAAAGCACTAAATGGTTTAGCTCCCCAGTACTTGAGCGAACTCTTAACGCATTATGCTCCATCACGTCTATTTCGGTCTCAAAACTCTGGCCAGTTGATAATCCTCGGAATATCAAAATCAACTGCAGGCGGTCGATTCTTTTCCTATTTAGCGCCTAAACTTTGGAACAGTCTTCCTAGCATTGTTCGGGAAGCAGACACACCCTGTCAGTTTAAATCTAGACTAAAAACGCATCTCTTTACTATGGCATACACTTAGAACATTATCAATCTCTATTATTCAAATCAGTAAATGATTGTTAGGCTGCATTAACTAGGTCAGCTGGAACTGGGAACACTTCCCATAACACCTGATGTACTCGTTACATCATAAGAATAATGGCATCTACGCTAATGTTAGTCTCTCTGTTTATCCCAAGGTTTACTGCAGTCAGCCGGATCCGGGCCGTATCCAGATCAGATGGTGGACCTGCGCCTGGACATGACCAACGCATCCCTGAAATGTCTGCAGAGAGCGTGTCAAATAAACTCCCCCCGTAAATGTCGCATCGACCACGACATCCTCATTAAACCCGTCTTGGCGTGATTTACTCAATCTTTCAAATAATCTTACGAATATCTATTTACCTAATATGAATTAAGACCTGCAATGTTTCCAGAATTATAATCATACACTGTTTGTTCGTCAGCCAGAGGAGAACTGGCACCCCGACTGAGCCTGGTTTCTCCCAAGGTTTTTTTCTCCATTCTGACCCTGAAGGAGTTTTGGCTCCTTGCCACCGTTGCCTCTGGCTTTTGGCTTGCTCAGTTGGGGACACCTAAAGTTCATCTATATTACCGATCTGCCCGCATTGACACTATATGATACTTGAAATTAGTTGGATAACATCCCTGTTTCACCAGAATGGCTGTACAAATTCTGTTGCATTATTTTCCTGTTAACAATGTGAAGCTGCTTTGAAACAATTGGACTTGTTAAAAGCGCTATATAAATAAAGGTGGCTTGGCTTAATATTTTTGTTGAAACTGTGATAATTTTTTTAGGATTCCTTGATGAATATAAAGTTCAAAAGGACAGCATTTATTTGTATCTTTTGTAACATTATAAAATGTCTTTACTGTCATTTTTGATTGGTTTAATGCGCTCTTGCTGAATGAAATGATTTATTTCTTAAAAAAAAAAAAAAAAAAAAAAAAAACAGATCCCAAAGCTTTTATTACTGACTTTGAATTATTTGTAAATTAACTTCTACAAATGTTTGGTTATATATTGGAACTAGTTTGATGATGTCAAAACAGAGAACGCAAAAGAAGTGCTGCACGGGGTGTGAATGTTCTAATCTCGGTGCTCTTTGGATTTAAGGAATGGTTCCAATCAATAAATAAAAGAACTTCCAAGGCACTCGAATGATGTAGATAAATTTAAAAAGCCTTTAATTCATCATGGCTTATTCATTTAACAACAGGTGACAAGTACACCTACGCGTTGCGGCTTACAAGCCTTCGTCAGGGTGTGAGTCCTGAGTCCTGTGAGTTTATGTACATCATTCGAGTGCCTTGGAAATTCTTTCTTTATTAGTTTGATGATGTGTTTGATGAGATGAATTTCTGTGCATGTCAATACCTGTGGGAGGTGTCTCTGCATCTGGGGTGTGTAACTCCTGTGTGGTCTCTGTAGACGCATCATTCCTGTTAGAGTCCTAAAACACATGTAATATTTTTTTGATTTCTCTCAGAACTTGATGTCAAGCTCTACAAGGTCAGCTAACATAAATAAACACAAAAGTTTTATATTGTTTATCATGTTATTTGAACAATAAGTGTCAGATTTACTAAACAGGGCAAATGAGCGTGAGAGGACAATAATAATAAAAAAAAAAAGCTCAGATGGGAGTGGAAAGTTCTGTGCATGATCCACCTATGACGTGCAAATTAAAAGAACACAGACACAACCGGATCATTTCCATAATGACCAACACAATCTACCAAGAGCAGCGCAAATTAGTGTATGGTTTAAGACATGCTTTTTTGGGGGTGGTAAATAATGGCGCAAATACCAGTAAATTGACTAGCTCAAACCTTAATAAATCATCTTGCACGATGCATTTAAAATACTCTTCTCCCATAAATTTTGCGTCTGAAAGGGAAACTCCTACAAATGCATATGCTGTAAGGTCAGCCGCAAAAATAACTGTGTCCACACCTTTTCAGTGCTAATATTTCACTGTGTCTTCAGTAAATCCTGACAGTAGTTTTTTAATGCCAAAAGAGGGTTTGCGCTGGTGCGAGGCTGTTAGTAAATCTGGCCCTAAAGCCATGTGTCCACCAAAGCGTTTTTTTTCACACGGCTGGTGTATTTTCCAATTGTTTTCAATGGGAGCGCCGTGTTTTTAGAACGACATGAGCATAACAAGGCGTTGAGCATCTATTTCACACTCAAGCACTGGGCATTTTTTACCGGTCGCCGAGAGTTGAAGAATGTTCAACTTGGAGTAAAACGCTGCACTCATTACTGTCATTTTTTACCCAGCCGTCCAATGACAGCGGAGGAGGGGCGGGACAAATACAACACCAACCAACCGCCACATTCTGCTAGTATTATGTCAACAGATGACAACAAGCATAATAACAGAACAAAACCTTTTAAAACAAGAGCCAGAGCAAATACTTTACATTGTATCGACATTTTTCTGAAGAAACAATGCAGAAACAAACTATCTGTGAAATTAGATACTAGTACCACTTTTGCGGATATTCCGTAACATAGCAAGCAAAGAGCATCAACTGAAAGAAAAGAAAAAAAAAAAAAATTCACTTCACTTCACTTCACTTCACTTCACTTCACTTCACTTCACTTCACTTCACTTCACTTCACTTCACTTCACTTCGAAGCCATAATTGGTGTTGCTCACCCCCGGCTGCGTCTCCTGTTGCTGAGTTAGTTTGGTGACTTGTCTTCGCAGACGTTGGCACTCTCTATATTTCTCTTTGTAATGCTCTGCAGCCATATTCAGACGCAGCTTTAGTTCCTCAACTTCCTTTTGTAACTCGGCCTCCAGCTCTGACCCCACACCCACTCCAGCCCTGCCCTGAAATTAAAATAAAGCATAAGACAGAGAGAAAAAGAGAGTTATCTCTCAGTTCACATTGTGTCTAAACAAACCATGAGTTCTTCATATTTGTTATTACTAGATCTTCACAGTCAAATAAACATAAGGGAAAGTTAGCTGTGGTTACCACTTCCTGTGATGCCTGGCTTCTCATCCTGTCCAGCTGATTCTGAGCATGTCTGCATTCTTCCTGGGCTTCAGCTAAACGGGCTCGTAGGTCTTCAGCCTCCTGGCGGGCACGGTACAGCTCAGCCATGGTGCGATCTCGTCCGCCGGAGGCGTCACGCAACTCAGAACCCAACATGGCCGCCTGCTGCCGTGTGGCCTGGAGCTGCTCCTCAGCTTTACGCAACTGCTCTTTGAGACCCTGGAGATGCACACAATTGCATTAGGAAGAGGACACGTGATGTACATTACCAGTCAAAAGTAGTAGTGGAATAATTAAGATAAGTAAGATTTTTGTAAATTCTTATGCTCACCAAAGCTGCATTTATTTGATTCAAAATAAAGCAAAATAGTAATATTATGAAAAATTCCTGTGATGGCAAAGCTTAATTTTCAGTGGTCATTACTCCAGTCTTCAGTGTCTAAATTACAGACCTAAACAGACCTAAATAATTTTTTTTATAACTGTATAAATTGTAATAAGATTATAACAACATTACTGTTTATACTGTATTTTTGATTTCTTTCAACAACATTAAAAAATCTTAATTATTCCAAAATGTTGACTGGAAGTGTATATGAATATATATTTATTGTATTTGCATATATTCCTTAATCAGACGTCTCTTACGACATCAGTGGGGTGTGTTTCTCTCTCCGTGCGTAGCCTGTGCAGTTCCTCCTGATACTGTGCGATGGTGACCTCTCTGTTCAGCTCCACCGCCTTCAGCATCTGCAGCTCTGCACTGAGTTTAGTGTTTTCCAGCTCGGCGCTGCGCACATGAGACTGCAACACACAACGTGGATCAATGCATGTTATACGATTGACTAATTACACTTTATAACCTGTAGATACTACACACTCACTTTGTAAAGCTCCCTCTCATCTCTCTCATTCTTCAGTTGAGCTTGTAGAACGTCCCTCTCAGAAATCACCTTCTGAAGCCTGTCTCTTAAACTGGATGACACACAAAAAATACAAAATACGGCATATAAATCCTTCCCTTTCCATATACAGTACATAGAGAATGAAAGTCTGGGATTTAAAATCTAATTCATTCCTGACAATAACCGGAAACATTATGGAATAATGTTAAAATATTTTTAAATTCTTTGTATGTCACAAATCAAATAATCAGATGTTTTTGCCTCCAACTGAAGCACAAGTTGATCTTTGGATGATCGTCTCAAATCATTCTGGAGAAGATGCTCATCAGGATGACAAACCAGATGCTAACCTTGTGAAATTCATGTTACTTCTACAAATTATCTTTTCCCTCAAGTTGTTATGCTGATAATAGAATAATTAAAAATGCAATTCAAATTTATTTGTATAGCACTTCTCACAATACATATTGTTTAAAAGCAGCTTTAAAATGATTGATGATTGATTTAAATGAAAATGAAAAACAAAACAAACACAATAAAAGTATTTTAACTAGTTGTCTCAGACTTTTGGAGCCCACTGTAAATATGTTAATAATATTCAAGTCAGGTAATGTGTGTATGGGCCTTACCAGTCCAGTTCAGTCTCTTTAAGAACAGCTTTTTGTGTGATTTCTAGCAGGTCCTGCTCAAGCTGTCTCACTCTGGCTTGAGCCTCCTCCTCCTCCTCACACGGGCCTTTCTGCAGCTCCTGCAATTGGACAGCAAATGCTATCAATCATGCCTCCCAGCCAATCAAAATACTCCAAGAATTTTACCCAACAGCAAAAGGCTGTAACGGCCAATATTGATTCAAAAGGGATCCAACCAATTATTTAAAATTATACACACACACACACACACATATATATACACATAAGTACATATACATAAACATATACACACACACACACACATATACATATATACACATATACATACATACATACATACATACATACATACATACATACACACACATTCATAGACACTTTTAATAATGTGGTAGTTAACAAGAGACTTAATTGGAAAAGGAGAAAATAATCATCAGAAATACAGGTATTAGCCTGATTCAGCCAATCCCCAAAAAACAAACTAAATGACTAAGTTTTACAATAGTATGATGTCAGAAGGAAAGAAGGGGGCTTCGATTTCACTTTTCTTGCGGTGGCTCATATTTAACAGTCGTCATCAGTAAATCACAGTAACATCTGGTTCTGAAAGCACACATAGACGCCTTGTCCTCCGGCTAATCTGGTGACTCGTGGTGTTTTACGGCCGATGATGTTTCGGAATTGCAGCACAGGCAAATAAAATGTGCGGTCGTAAAATTAGCAGCCACAAAATATATACTTATGTTCTCACGATAAAGAGGAAGTCTATTTTCATATGTACGTTCTGACAGTTTAACAGACACACGCACACTTATGGCATATGAAAGGCTTTGTGTGACTGGGGTGTGAGAGAGAATTATAAAAGTGTTAATGTTTTATTTGTGGTGTTCTTTGTCCTTTGTGACACTCATAATTCACACTTATACACTTCAAAAGGGTCTCCAGAAGAAACACTAGGGGGCGCTGAAAGACCAACAAACCAATCAAATCATATCCTGCTGTTTTCTGGGCCCTTTTAGAGTTTAATAATGGTTTAAGTGCTTGTTGTGCACCCACATATCATCAACACCACATCAGAAACAAATAGAATAACATATTTTGCATATTCTTTGCTGATGTTGAGGGAATCAATTTTATGGAAAGGATTTAAACATGGTACAAAGTAGTAAATGGATTAAATTAGCCAAACATATCTAATAAATAATGCAAGGGAAGGGGAGCCCCACAATATTCTTTGGTATTGGATTTTAATTATTTACTTATTTTATGTCATCTATAGAGCTATTTTCATGGCAAGAAAAGGGGAAAAAATAAATAAACATTTAAAAGGGATATAAGAGATAGATAAACTGGATAAATTATTTTCTACAAGATACCATTTAAATATTTTTTGAAATTGGTGCACTTAAAATTGTATTTAAATAGTACATGAATATGGTAATAATTTAGTACAACAATACACAAATGTTCAAATGCTGAGTTTTTTTAAAAAGAAATGAATACTTTTAATTTAGCAAGGATTCACTAAATTGATAAAATCAATAAAGATTTTAAAGGTGCAGTGTGTAATATTTATGAGGATCTATTGACAGAAATGCCATATAATATACAGAACTGTTTTCAGCAGTTTATAAAGACCTTATATAATGAACCGTTATGCTTTTATTACCTTAGAATGAGCCATTTCTATCTACATAGTACATACGCTGTGTATACCCTTACAGTGAAATCGCCATTTTGTGCCGTAGTTTCTACAGTAGCACCTAAACGGACAAACTGCTCTACAGAGCGCTAGCTATACTCTGCGGTCTCAGACAACGACATCTTTGTCCTGTGTCGGCCACTGTATCTTCTCTATGTGCTTGGAAAGGGAGAGGTGAGCGGTGGGCGGTTGCAATTCGCAACATCACCACTAGATGCTGCTAAAATGTATACACTGCACCTTTAAGAATCACAATCGTTTTCAACATGATGATGATATTAATAAGAAATGTTACTTGCGCTACACCAAATCAGCGTATTAGAATTAATTCTGAAGGATCACACGACACTGAATTCTGGAAATTCACCTTGACCATCACAGGAATTTATTACATTTTAAAGAGGTTGTGAAGGATTTTTTTATTATTATTTTAATGTGTTCCTTGAGGTTCACATATAAATGTTAAGAAAGTTTTTTTGCACAAAAATAACAAATATATTAAATCAAATTAACCAATTATTTTAAACTTTCATTCAGACCCTCTGTCTGTAATGATCTGTTTTAAAGGGGCGGATCCTTTAAGGCTTGTCAGTAAATGGACACCGTTATGATTGGCTGACGTCATTGCATGGGAAACCGTAACACTGCCCACTCACTATTGTACACGAGTAAGAGTTTTGAAAACATTATCTATATAAAATCGTCGTTTACAGACAAATTATTATATGAAATCATTTACTTGTGGTTTGTGATGCAGATGCTATCAGATCCAATGCAGTTAGCTGCGTCATCTTTCAACTAAAGTTTCTTTGCACACTCTCCATTACACTGTGCATTGTTTACGCTATCGGTCGATAATCGTTTTGGGAAGTTTAAAGGGTTATTAATGTCATTAATTACTTACCCTCATGTCCTTTGACACCCGTAAGACCTTTGTTCATCTTCGGAACACAAATGAAGATATTTTAGTTGAAATCCGATGGCTCAGAAAGGCCTCCATTGGCAGCAATGACATTTCCTCTCTCAAGACCCATAAAAGGTCCTAAAGACGTCGTTACAAAGTTCATCTCACTACAGTGGTTCTACAATCATTTTATGAAGCAACGAGAATAGTTTTTGTGCAAAAAAAAAAAAAAAAATTCTAAATAACTTTATTCAACTTTATTCTTGTCTTCCGTCTGACGTGAACTCACGAAGCACCACGACGCATGGTGCTTCGTGAGTCGTAAAGTCGTTATTTTGATTTTTTTTTTTTTGCACACAAAACTATTCTCGTTGCTTCATAAAATGATTGTAGAACCACTGTAGTGAGATGAACTTTGTAACAACGTCTTTAGGACCTTTTATGGGTCTTGAGAGAGGAAATGTCATTGCTGCCAATGGAGGCCTTTCTGAGCCATCGGATTTCAACTAAAATATCTTCATTTGTGTTCAGAAGATGAACAAAGGTCTTACGGGTGTCGAACAACATGAGGGTGAGTAATTAATGACAGAATTTTCATTTTTGGGTGAACTAACCCTTTAACCGGTGGTCTCTATAAAGGCCGATCTCATAAACGGAGCTCATGCTGACGACGCTCAAGGTGATGCATGACATGCAGCGGTACAGTCTCAATCTATGTCGAGTGCGGCTAAAATAATTCTGAAGGTGAGGTACTCTAAACTTTCAGTGAGACAACAGTTTGCAAACAGTGTAAGTGAATCATCCCTCACGCTCTCTCTCTCTCTATTAAAATGCGTGAATGGCTTCACATCACCACGACGTGTCCGCACTATAAGTGAGCTGCACAGTTGACAGGAATTGTCACTTGCACAATCGAGGCAGTGTCGCATCATCACTAAACTTTATAATTTGCATTTCTTTTAAAGTTTTGCCAGCGCTCTGAGAGACGGTGCGCTCATGCACAGTTTTGCACACTCTGCAAGTACCAAATTGCACTTAAAGTCAAATACACACAAATGTATGTACAAAATTACCATCTTGATGAGTATGCACGTAAATAGTCGGTTCTGTCTTAAGTGAACAGTTGAGAAAGTTGTGTAAACAGTATTCGTGCAGCTCTTAAAGTGACAGCAGCCTAATATCCCTGCTGCTGTTTCTGATTTTTTTCTTTGTCTTTTGTTGTTTGATTAACATTAACGACACTCGCCGCTCTTGACTACCTTTTGTAACCTTAACTGTAAGGATTAATCTGTATTTAATTTATTCTTGGAAGACCATATAGTATTATTTTACATTTGATTCCTTATTAAATTTCTTTAGTATTTCTTACCTCAATACTACTCTTAGAGACCTACCTGAAAAAAATACTTAAGGCACTGTTTATTTTATTTATATCTTTATTCTATTTTATTTATTTATGCTACTGCTTGTAAATATTTTATTTGTTTTTATTTTATTACCGACTTGTCTTTTTTGTGAACTCAATTTAGAGATTGAAATCAGGCTTGTGCTGTGTGTAAGCTATTGTGCAGCAATTGCCCCATTGTAAAAACAAAAATGCACTGCAAGAGCAAACATTTTTTGGACTATTTTTTGCTTCTCACAGAGCATGAGGCTGTCACAAACGGTCGTGATTTCTCAAGACACCGTTCAGCAATATCTATCAGGTTGTACTAGTGACATTTTATGTGTGGTATTTAAAAATCAAAACAAGTATGAAAAACCAAAGACGAGTGAGAGGCAGAGAGAGGAAGACAGAAAATCGCGTGACTGGCTGCTTTTGTCCCAGTGGATGGGCAGGTCTCCTCCTTTCTGTTGAGTGGTTTTGGTGGACATTTACTCCTGGCTGTGTGCTCACGTTTGACGTCACGTCTACCCACTGTGGTCGAAATGGCACCGCCATGATAACAGTTGCCCAAGTCAGCTTTTCTCTGTCTCTCTCTCTCTGGTTCTCAACCTCCCAGTTCTCTCACTCTCTGTAAATCATCCTCAGCACAGTCAGAATTACATATGGATAAATCACATGACTTTATGGGGAAGGTCAGTAATGCACACAGAGACACACACAGCCATTATCTGATAAGATAAAGTGCTCTGTGGGAGTAAGTTCACCGTCAGTCAAACAGAAAGGCGTTTTACACTTGGAGACAGAAAGTCTTAAAGCACAAATGTGAACATACACACACAGGAGAACGCTTTGATGTGCAGATAACTTGAACTTGTGATCTCTGGTGTGTTATATGCTGCTCAAACAGTGTGTGTGTGTAAGCCATCTTTGCTGCTTCATTGGCTGGTCACCTTTATATGCGAGTGTGTGTTTAGTACCTGGTTCTGTTGTCTCTGGCTCTCCTGTAGCTGATCTCTCTCCTGTGTGAGGAGGCGTAGAGCTTTCTGAAGCTCTTTGCACTCCTGTTGAACTTCCTCTACACGCTGCTGCTCACAAACACACAGATTGTAAGCCAAAAAAACCCAGACAAGATCTGTTCCAAAACCTAGTGAGCTACCTTGCAATGTACAAAGGCAGTCGCCTTCTAAGACAGCATCTGTCCATAATGGAAGCTGATAGATGACTGATTTGGACGCTCAAAGGCAGCAATTTTGCATGCCACACAATTAGGACTGCACACTTCACAAAGATAATACACTAAGATAATAGATTGATATAAATATCAATCTATTATATCAATCTATAAAACTCTTGAATCTTGATATGGTAATAAACATATTACAGCTCAGAACACACAAATATTGGATAAATTAATCCATGTTAATTACTTTGAAATATTCAATCTTCAATGCTTTTAGTACGGAACTAAAATGTTTATACATTTTTGTATTTAAGTTCTTAGAGTAGTTATCTACTCTAATAAGCATAAAAACACAGGAGACAAAAATGATCTATTGCTGATGCTTTTTCAGTACTGAACTACACAAATGTTAAAGGTGTTTTTTTTTGTTTTGTTTTTTTTTATGTATTCATTTATTTTATTTAAGTACCTCACTATGTATTGGAACAGGACAAAGGTTTGTACTCTTGTCTGTGTGATTTGCATACCTCAAGTAGTCCGGTCTTTGTTGTCACAACCAGTATGTCTGAGTTGCCCTCATCTTCCACTGTCAGTAGCTCCTCCCCTGTGGGAGTAGCTGGGCGGAACTGGAATGGCGTGCTCGCACCTCTGATTTCACCCGTATGTGTGACGTAGCAGAACTGATAAAACTCACCATCACTGCGGGGAACATAATAACCTAGGAAACAGCATGTAGAGTATCTTTATCGAATGCAGTCTCTAACTAACAACAGAAAAGCCATTTGAAAACAAAACGTCAAAGATTAATTTTGCAAAGATTACATCAGATTAATTTTGTCTCTTTAAAGGTGCAGCATGTAGTATTATAGGGTATGCATCGATGTCACTTTCCCGCCGGAACACGCCCCCCCTCAGCCGGACTGAATGGCAAAAGTGATTATCAGTTTAAACTAAAGGTTGGACTCGATATAGTGTTCCTTACAACATACCAAAGATCCAGTGATCCATGGATATTAATATGCAGCCAGAAATCATGTTTCCTGACATTTATATGTGCCTGATTTCAACGCCAGCGAAAAACAAAGCAAATTTGCCTGTGAATGCTTTATATAAATATAATATATATACTTATATATCGCCCAGCCCTAAAACTTGTATAGTTTATGTCTGTGTTTATTTAAAAACACCCAATTGTGCAGAATATAAGATGGCAAATATTTAATTGATGAGTTGTCTATACAATATACAGGGTATGTTTTTAAACCAAAATTCAACATATTGACACAAAATGATAACTGCAAATCCACGTTTCGCTGCCTGGAGTTCAGTTGTTTCTGTGAATTGCAACGATACATTTGCTACTCCTTTCTGTAGCTTTCGGCCTTCTGTAAAAATATACCTCTGATTTATTTTCAAATCTATTTGTACAGTCAATCTCAAAGCTCTTTCCCCGTTTTAGATGTGTTTTGTGTGTTTTTTGCGGCATTCACGTTGAAAACCAATGCAACCACTCAACCATTTTGCCACTCAGTGAGCGTAACCGCAGTCACTCTGGCCGGCAGGGATGTCACGTGCATACCCCTCTATTGACTGTTAGTGGTTGAAATGGGTATTTCATGGGTACGCCACCCTCCTCCTCAGACTAAAGGCTGATTTATGCTTCTGCGTCGGACCTGCGCCGTAGCCTCTACACCGTATAATTTATACTTCTGCGTCCTTGTCAGCGTTGACGTGCAGTTACACATGCAGAGGGAGCATGATACCCCTGAGGGAGGGGTTCTGGCAGACCAATCACAGTGCTTGCGGTCTGGGTAGAATCGACGCGTTGTTACATTTTTGGTTACATTTAGGTGCGCGTTAGGGTACGTCGTAGGCTACATGTGCAACACACAGCCTACGACGTAGCTACAGCATACACTCGATGCAGAAGTATAAATTGGGCTTAAACGCTCAACTGGGTTGCCAGATTGAGGATAAATAACAGGAACCAGCGCAATTGACAATGGAAGGCGATGAGCCTTAAGTTTATCAGTTGATTTTATATAGTTTTAATATGCGTCTGGCCAAAGAGATTTTAAGACTTTTTATATAAGGTAGAATCTGTGATCTCTGACCCAGTTTGTTTGCTGGCTTCCATGTCTGCAGTACGCTGTTTTTCCTCCCACTGGCAACCCGGGGTGTCGAAATACTATCGGGTAAATTGGCAGTGGGTGGGATCATACAGACCAAAACAAAAACAGACATTCGACACTGAAAGTACATTTCAAAAGTAGAATAACTGGTGGTAGCATTGTTTTTTGGAGAAACAAGTATGTGAACATAATGCCTAAAATCTCTGCAAGCATATTAGTATTTTTATGCTAAAAAAAATTACATACACTTTTAAGATGTGACATCAAAAATTATAAACTCCATTTGCTTAAATACCACTACTAATTAACTTTTACTACTGATAACAATCAAACTCACCCTGGTCTTATTGTAAAACGTGTTCTGACCAACCAATCAATTCCAGACAAATAAAATAATGTCCCAGTCTACACTTTTCTCTTGCTTCACTTGGAAATAAGTTAACACATCAGCCTACTACTTGCAAACAAAACAGAAGCAAAAACAGCAAAGGTTCATTTTGGATCATATGTGTCTTTATGACAATATGATTTACTTAAAATAACAACAATAATGATCAACATGGTCTGTGCAAAAAGCAAAAAACAAAAAAGTTTGTAATACGTAATAACATAAATAATAGCACCCATTTTCACAGTCCAATCAAATCATGATGGATAAAAGCAAGTTTAACCATCTAATCAATTCCAGACAAATAAAATAATGTCCCACTCTACACATCTCTCCTCTTTCCCTCGGAAAAACATCAAATTACGGAAGTAAAATAGTTGTATGAGGCATTACATGTTGACTTTAGGCATGTGTGTGAGTGCATACCCTGAAAGATGATGGTTCGGTGAACAGTGGATCCCTCAGTGTAGTTTTCAGGCAGGGGAGACCAGAGGAACGTATAGTAGTCTCTTGCACTGCTCCAGCCCACCTAACACACACACACAGCAAACATGAAGTGAGTCAGAACTAAAACTTCTGTGACCAGACCAATGAAGGCCTTTAAAAACAGTTACAGTAAAACGTATAAACACAGACTAGTTCATTTTGGCCATGACAATACCAACTACATAAACACAGAGACGATATAAAAGTTTAAAGAACACCCAGTCAAAACAGAGATGGAAATAGAAAAAAAAAAAAAACACATTACTTACTATCAAAACATTAAACATAGACAGTCTCAGTGAGAGATCTAAAGTCCTAATACTTTGTTTCATATCAATTTCAGAGATTATAAATATCAATAAGCTCAGGGAGGAATGGAAACACTTAGCCTCCCTTCTGCACTTCTAAGCCGGGGTGGGGTGTGGGGGCTTCGGAAAAGGAGGCGTAATGGAAAAAAAAAAGACTGGGAAAAAGGTGAAAATTTTACACTTGCTTCAAAGGTGCCTAAAATTGTGTGGTTACTCTAAAAAGTGTGTACATGTGAATTTCATCATTTTTGCCTTTGAAGCAAACTAAAATCTTCACCTCCATAACCACCCATATTTGTGGGTGCACAAATGACTGATTATATGGTTATCATAATTTTTCAATGAAATATGATGGTAATAAAATACAGAAACCCACCATCATAAACATGCCACATACAGTTACATCTTACAGTTACAGACACACACACAGTCAGCAATTTGTCATCATGACTTTTCACAACACTACCTGACATTTACTTTGATTACAATTTAACACATCTGTAATCTCTTTTTTTTTTTATGGAAAGTATTCTGCTTTTATCTGGCACACAGTCATCTGTGAAAAAAAAAAAAATTCGCCTATTAATTACAGAGAAGAAAAGAGGAGAGCAAGAGGAAAGAGAGAGAGAGAGAAGGCATTCGAGTGTGTTTCAAACAAGCCAAGCTTGTACACACAGGACCGATAAATGATAAATTAAATAATAAGAGGGCTGACGTAACTATAAATCAAGGGCATAAGAACATGTTCGGCATGTGCACGACAACTTAATTATATAGTACCTGTCTGTCTGTGTGTGTGTGTGTGTGTGTGTGTGTGTGTGTGTGTGTGTGTGTACAAACCTATATGTATGAGTATATGCATGATTACACAGCATTTTTGAGAACTGCTTGAAGGTAGCCTATTTTTAACGTGCCTCAACATCCTACTTGATAAAGAATTCTACGTTTGTTCAGCCTAAAAATATTAAAGAACAGAGTTTTCCATTTTTTTTAAACCACTGAACACTTTATACAACATGCATAGGTAAATTAAAAGCACAAATTAAAAAGCTGCAGCTTTGTATAACTATACAAATAAAAACATCAAATAGAAATATTTAGATGCACTATATTGCCAAAAGTTTTGGGATGCCTGCCTTTACATGCACATGAACTTTAATGACATCCCATTCTTAATCCATAAGGTTTAATATGGAGTTGGCCCACCATTTGCAGCTATAACAGCTTCAACTCTTCTGGGAAGGCTTTCCACAAGGTTTAGGAGTGTGTTTATGGGCATTTTTGACCATTCTTCTAGAAGCGCATTTGTGAAGTTAGGGACTGATGTTGGACGAGAAGGCCTGGCTCGCAGTCTCCACACTAATTCAACCCAAAGGTGTTCTATCGGGTTGAGGTCAGGACTCTGTGCAGGCCAGTCAAGTTCCTCCACACCATACTCGCTCATCCATGTCTTTATGGACCTTGCTTTGTGCACTGGTGCGCAGTCATGTTGGAACAGGAAGGGGCCATCCCCAAACTGTTCCCACAAAGTTGGGAGCATGAAATTGTCCAAAGCGTATTGGTACGCTGAAGCATTAAGAGTTCCTTTCACTGGAACTAAGGGGCCAAGCCCAACCCCTGAAAACAACTCCGTACCATAATCCCCCCTCCACCAAACTTTACACTTGGCACAATGCAGTCAGGCAAGTACCATTCTCCTGGCAACCACCAAACCCAGACTCATTCATCGGATTGCCAGACAGAGAAGTGTGATTCGTCACTCCAGAGAACACGTCTCCACTGCTCTAGAGTTCAGTGGCGTTGTGCTTTACACCACTGCATCTGATGCTTTTCATTGCACTTGGTGATGTAAGGCTTGGATGCAGCCGCTCGGCCATGGAAACCCATTCCATGAAGCTCTCTACGCACTGTTCTTGAGCTAATCTGAAGGCCACACAAAGTTTGGAGGTCTGTAGCTACTGACTCTGCAGAAAGTTGGTGACTTGACAGCATGCCCTGACCCTGCTCTGTGGTTTTACGTGGCCTACTACTTCGTGGCTGAGTTGTTGTTGTTCCCAATTGCTTCCACTTTGTTATAATGCTACTAACAGTTGAACAATATTTAGTAGTTAGGAAATTTCAAGAATGGACTTATTGCACAGGTGGCAACTTATCACAGTACCACACTTGAATTCACTGAGCTCCTGAGAGCAACCCATTCTTTCACAAATGTTTGTAGAAGCAGTCTGCATGCCTAGGGGCTTGATTTTATACACCTGTGGCCATGGAAGAGACTGGCACACCTGGATTCAATGATTTGGAGGTGTGTCCCAATTATTTGGCAATATAAATGTATATTATAAAAAAAATATTAAATTAAATCATATAAAACTGAAATTAAAATTATATAAAACTGCACTTATATAATTATAATAATTGTAATAATTAATCATTTTACTTCTATTTTAGCTGAGTAATAAATAAATCGATAGAAAATGTAAGTAATTTCTAAACTATTATGCAACACACAGCTGTCTGTTCAGAGCAGTATCTTTTCAATACCAGCAGAGGGAGCCTGTGGTTCACAAAGTAATACATTACAAAGCACAGGTTAAGGTGTGTATTAAATGTGTGTGAGTGCCTGAGAATAAGTCTTATATTCCCTCAATGATTATTTGAGTCCATAGATATTGTCATAATTTATCCATCCATTATTATGGTCTATAATAAGTCTAACTACGATCATCTAGATATGATTTATACATGGCAGGTAATATCAGTTATTTCACTAGATCTTCTTGTGAACACAAATATGACAAAAGAAATTACTAAAGAAAAAGCACAAGGAAGGATTCAGTTGTCAAACAATAACAGCATCCAGCATCCAGCACAACAGCACATGCGTGCAAACACACACACATTCACACCTCAACCCTTTTCCCTCATAAACTAACCATCAAAACGAGTGATATTGAGTGGATTAAACATCTTTTTTCCAATCCACATTTTCCCCTGCAACCCACCACTCTAAATGCTGTCTGGAAAGATCTGGTTGATTTGAAGTGCCTTTAATACGAGTCATAAACTGTCATTGTCTCTTAACAAGATGTAAAGTTTCCATGCACTCATTTCCTCCAGATTAAGTGCAAGATTAAATTTCAACATGAAAGAGCGAGAGAAAAGACTGAGAATAAATCGGATGGAAGGATATAGTTTTCTAACAAAAAGGATTTCTGTGTATGAAAACCTAGGCCATGTTGCAGGCCATGCACAGACCAGAGGCCTGATGTATAAACGTTATGTACGCACAAAATGGGCATAGAAATGTGCGTACGCAATTTTCCACACACATATCGGGATTTAAACACTCTGTTTTATATCTGATATACACATTTAAATATGTGTATTTAAATACACAATTAAATATGTCACTCTCATTAATTAAGTTAAAGGCACAATATGTACGATTTTTGGATTAAAATATCCAAAAACCACTAGAACAATGTAACATCCTTATCCTAAATGTCTCTAAGAATGTTTAATCCAGAGAAATAAGCAATTTTATCCAGGACACAAACCGTGTCCATGCGCCGCCTATCAATGACATCATACACCGGTTACCCTCGATTTCCGGTTTTATTTTGTAGAAACCATGGAAACCCCAGAGACTTTTTAAAGGGCACCTATTATGCAAAATTCACTTTTATAAGGTGTTTTTAACATAAATGTGTGTACACAACCACCCTATAATGGTAAAAATCCACCCACTCCTTTTTTTAATCCCCATAAATCATAAGCAGTGTCTCTGAACAAGCTGTTTGCAGATTTTGAGGAATGTGATGTCACATTTCACTGGCCCCGCCCACGAGTGTTGATGGACACTGCCGTATTGGCGTAGACCCCGCCCTCAGAGAGCAGTACACAGTCGGCCATGTTTATCTCCTCGCCAGAGCATTTAACAGCAGTATTCGAGTAAGACATGTGTTCTTAATAATGCTACTAAAGTTATTTAGAGTGATTTACTGTTTATCTTTGTTATTTGATTCATATCAACAGCAGATATAGGTACTGTATATTACACTGCTTTCACTTTAGTAACGTTACACTGATCTAATATACACACCACACAGGATTTCTGTACTTGCTGCATAAGTGCACAGACATAACCAACTGTTTTCATGTGAACTTGTGAGCATTTGACAGTTTATTCGCAATAACACATGAAAGAGAACTAGTCTAGTTTAATAGCCTACTCACGGACACGCCAATATTCAGCTCTCTGTGCGCAAGCGTCGGGTGTGTGTGCTCAAGTTGGCAGTGATAAGACTTTAAAGCGCATGCAGATGATAATATTTCATGATGATGAAGAACTGCAATGTCACATGAGCGTGTCCACCATAGAGATGATCATCAAAACAAACAGATATCATGTTTCAGTTTTCATTCGCGTGTTCACGAGCTGTGAAGGCTCCGCCCTCTGAGTCGAGGAGCAGCAGCTCATTTGGATTTAAAAGAGACACTCAAAAAAACAGCTCATTTTTCTTAAACCCAAAAATTGGCATTTTTAAAATGGTATATTAAATTATCTGTAAGGAATTTTGATCTGAAACTTCACAGGCACACTCTGGGGACACCTGAGACTTATATTACATCTTGTAAAAAAGGGCATAATAGGTGCCCTTTAATATATTATGTATTTTATTAGACAGGTGAGCAACTGTCTGGATTCATTCATCAACAGAAAAATAATCATTCTTATATATCTTAACACGGTTAGTATTATTGTTTAAATCTTGCTTTCTTGATTTACCATGCCTGATATCAATATAGCTTACTGCAGTGTGCAACAAGTCTCATAGCAGCCACTGAGCGAATGCACAGAGTAGCATTATAACATAACTTTCAACACACTCAAATGTATCTAATATGATAAAACAGTGCTTGTTTGCCCCACATACGCATGACTGGAAGAAACAGAAGCGGCCTTCTGCGGCATAATAAAAGCTTAACGAAAGCAAGGTGTCACCAAGCTACGCCTTTATTTTGAAAAAGCGACCTCTAGCGCAGAAAAAAATACATATTGTGTCTTTTAAACCTTATCCAGAAGTTACACTTTTTTAGCAATGTAATGTGACGGCACATAGTCATCTGTATCTCATATTTTCCTAATGTCTTGTGCCGTTAAACATGGTATCATCTGGATGGGAATATGCATGGAAATGATATGCAGATGACCGTGTAAGCTCCATATATGGTTATTTCGGGGGGGGGAGACGGGGTGGAGATGCATGTACGCACAATCTTCCACTGACTGGGTTTTATAAAGGGAATTTTGCGCATGTTCTGGTATACACATGGTGTTATAAATCTGAAAACTTTACAAAATCTAGCTTTTGTGCATACACACACTTTTAGAATGAAATGTACGGAAAGTTTTATACATGAGACACCAGATGTTTGTAGACTTGGATGAGATAATATACACTAACCTTAAAGATGCCAACCCAGTCTTTGGGATGTGGGGTGATGAAAGGGGTGAGTGTGTAATGACATTCAAGTGCTGCCTGCGGGAGGAAGCTTTTCCCAACATTCTGGAAGATGACATGGGCGAAGTTGGACGTCTCCATGACAACACTTCCTCCACCAGGAGATGCTCCCGTATTACAGGCTGACGACATCATAAGTGCTCAAGGAAAGCCTGTTATTGGTCTACCTAAAAAAAGATGGAATAAAACTTACAAAGAAATAATGAGGACTGACACATTTTCTCTTTCATAATATAAGGGATAATGTTCAGTCAGATGGTCATTATCACAGAATAAACCCCAACAGGGTCCTGTATCACGCTGAAGGAGTTTTTAAAAATATTATTCTGCATTATTACTTAGCTAGTTACCAACTTTATTGAAATTATTAATGCTGTCAAACTGATTACTCAAGATTAATCACATCTAATGTAAAAGTTTGTGTGTGTGTGCGTGTACAGTTGTGGTCTGAATTATTGCCACCACTGGCAAATATAATCAAAGATGGCTATAAAAAAATAAATGTTTATCCTTTTGATATATCGTTTTATATATATATATATATATATATATATATATATATATATATATATATATATATATATATATATATATATATATATATATATATACATATATATATATATACATATATATACATACATACATACATACATACATACATACATACATACATACATATATACATATATATATTATTATTTTAATTTTTTTAATCACAAAAATCAATGCAGATTTATTTTTACAGCCATCTTTCATCATATTTACCAGGGTGCCAATATTTGATAACAACTGTTTATAAATGTGTGTGTGTGTGTGTGTGTGTGTGTGTGTGTGTGTGTGTGTGTGTGTGTGTGTGTGCGTGTGCGTGTGCAGTACTGGTCAAAAGATTGGAAACATTACTGTTTTTAATGTTTTTGAAAAGTCTGTTATGCTCATCAAGCCTGCAAAAAAGTATCACAGATTCCAAATAAATATTAAGCCACACAACTGCTTGTGCTGATAATAAATGAGTATCAAAACAGCATATTAGAATGATTTCTGATGAAAATTCAGCTTTGTATTAAAGAAATAAATTATATTTTAAAGTATATTAATATAGAAAACATTATTTTAAATTATTTAAATTATTTTTAATATTTTTAAAAATGTTACAGTTTTTTTAATAAACAAATAAATGCAAGCTTGAAGAGCATAAGAGACTTCTTCCAAAAACATTAAAAATAGTAATGTATCCAAACTTTACCGGTACTGTGCAGAGGTGTGCGCTCTTAAGACCATGGAATAACACATAACACAGGTAACGTTACAGCTATGAAGAAAACATTGGTTTTACAGAACAACGGTGACATTGTGATTAACCAATCAGAATCAAGTATTACATGAAGCTTATATAACATATCTCCTAATTCATTTTAATTCCTAAAATGTTCACTTAAGTTTATATTCAGTTCATGATGTTACTGTGAAAGTTTAATGACATTATAGGCTAAGAGCTTTTTAATAAAAATTACATGATGGTGTGTTTAAGCAATATATATTTTCTACTGCATAAAAATGTTATTTAGAAGCTTAAATATTTCCGCGCTGACATACATTTGGAAGAAGACCTGCCCTATTACAGGCCGGATGGGGCGATGCCGAGTAGGCCTGTATAGATGCTACTGCTGATGGTGCTGTCATCCCTGTTCAATGACAGCTCGACTGAATATAGCAAATTACATAAGCGCACTAAACTCATTCAACGTGACATTCCTTCTTGATGTTACTAAAACATGACATTCTTAAACCAAAAGCCACTTTATATAGATATATTTCACTTGCATCATTCTGCTAACTAACGTTACCAAGTCACTGCGGCTTTTAATCATAGTTAGAAGTACACTAGATGATATAACATTTCTTCTGTATATCATAGGACATAATCACTGCCGGTGTCCTTAAAGGATGAGTTGATGAAATGAGTTTTAATCACTCCACTGCAATCCCACCCCTAAATACATCGAGATCTACCGCATGCCATTCTATCATATATTTCCAAGATTATTACTATATATATATTATAGCCGTCGCTCAATAAATCCGTTATACCTGTAATCCATGTTTACTTGAAGATCTGTAACTCTTGTTGGTTAGATTGCTAGACAACGCAGATTAAGCGCATCTCTGTCATGTAGCTGAACCAGGTGTCAACGTGTTTTGGGAATCTAGAAACGTCATTGCTACTTCCGGTTGGTTGCGTCCTGTGATTGGTTTATCTACTCTTGTCACAGAAATTCGCGGTTTACCATTGGCTAGTGAATAACCCCAACAAAATAAGAGATGGGAAGTCTGATTCTTTTCAGCAGATCGGTTCTGTCGAACGGGAAACCGGTTAAAAAACAAAAACAAAACTCGATTCACTTCAAATATTCGAATCGTGAACGAATCCTTTTCAGTCCAAATGAAAAGGACTATTCGTTAAATAGGGAATTGTTTCATCAAAACATACGTGGAAATTATTTAAAAAATGCAAACATTGCCCAATACGTTAGAATATAGAATGGTCATTTTATGCAACATTTGATCATTTAATATGTTTATGTTTACTTCCTAAACAGTATTTTGGTAGTATGGATGTGTACAGGGGTTTTCAAACTGGGGTCCTCCAGAAGGTTCTAAGGGGTCCCTAGACAATTTCAGAGAATAAAAAGAGCAAAATTGGTTACAGTCTACCAAACATTATGTTTAATTTCTAAATGTTTCTCTCCATTCTTGCCATATACATACTTTCCGGAATGGTTTTGCTTTGTATCTTTCTAGTGAGTTTTTCTCACTATAGTCCCCTTTATTTTGCTCACTGGGGTTGTAAGGCTGTATTCTTAATGCAGTGAGCTGTACGCAATGGATTTTAGGAAGGGGGTCCCTCATAAAAGGTTGATCATATTTGGGGTCCTTGGCATCATAACGTTTGAAAACCCCTGTAGGCCTGTATATCTAAAGTGTATAGTATACTATATAGGCTATAGTTTTTAGTATATATAAATAATATCTGTGTAGGCTATATCAAAAGTAAGGGTGATGATAAGCAAGTATTGAGCAAAGCATGAATCTAGCACTGAATTAATGACATTGGATTCAAAATCCGAAAATGGAACACTAATATTGGGGTTCTTGCAGTTCCCACATATTATGAAAAATTAGTTTCTTGATTACTGGATAAAATGTTTTTAAAGCATTTATAACTATTAACCTCACAATCAGCACTTTCTAGTGAATATATAGAGGTGATCATAACTAGTAAAACAATAATAAAAATATTAAAGAAATGTACACATTTGTGGGAACCCTGGACTATTTGTGCAGTCAGTGTACTAGGAAAGAATATTTTGTTTTGTTTTATTTATTTCTTGCACAATTTGTCATTTCAATTCAAACATTCATATATGTGTAATATCTAAACAACAACGAGATAAGCACAAACTGTCACTCTTGGATTTGGAAATGTGCTAAATGTGATGGTTCCCCTTTAAGTGCAAGGACAACACTATCGTAAGTTTACTTAGAAGCTTAAAACGTCTAGCCATTCATAATCTTTTAAGAATTCTTTTCAAAGAAATCACAGCAGGAACTGGGGGTCGGTGAGAAACTGCCTGATATCCCGCAGACAAATCCTTATCGGTGATTGGAGGAGTGGTGCTGTCACTCATAGAGCCCGCCCCCTGAGTTCCTGACTCGTTCACTGTCAGCGCTGAGGTCAAGAGAAATAAGCATGGCCGCTTTGTTTAGAGGGTATCGGAATTTTTATAAAACAAGCTGTAAACATGTGGAGCTCACATTCGGTATGTTATTTCTGCATTCATTATTAATAGACCGTGCAAAGGGATTAAAGCACCGCTAATGTTATGGCAAAGAGCATTGGAAATTGAGACTTTTCATCTGATTTGTTTGTCAGTCTGCAAAATATGTGAACATATTAAATATACTTGCACATTTATGTCAAAATAT
Organism: Paracanthobrama guichenoti; assembly: GCA_018749465.1. Classification (NCBI taxonomy): domain Eukaryota; kingdom Metazoa; phylum Chordata; class Actinopteri; order Cypriniformes; family Gobionidae; genus Paracanthobrama; species Paracanthobrama guichenoti. The sequence goes on along the minus strand of CM031961.1, from coordinate 12,701,850 downwards.
ATGAACAGTCATTGTGCACAATAAGCAAGTGACTGCTTTTTAAGAAATATAAGTTGTGCATGCAGCTTGTGGTTTGGGAGCTCAACTGTAAACTATAAACAATTAAGTGTTATGAAATTAAAGACACGTGTCACCCTTTTCACCAAGTTCAGATAATAGATTTAAGCTTTTTGTCCCCTCATTTAGTGAGTGTATAGATAATAAATATGCTTATTTTGAGTTTTCCTCCAAGCATCTGGATCTGTAGGGTCTTTAAACTTAACTTAAACTATTAATATTGATGGTTAAATGAATTGTATATCTTGCAAATACTTCTTAATGGTGTTTAGTGTTTTATTCTATGAATTTGATGTTATACTGACATTACATTGATTTTTTTTTTTTTACAGGATTGCTTTCACATATTTACTGATTTGTAGATGTTAAAACATCTTCAGTTTTGGTGAACTATATGACTATTGTGGCTTTTTGTTTAAATGGAGAAGATTGTATTGTAGATTTTTGTTTTTAACATATTTATGTATTTTAAGTATCCTGTAGATCAATGGCCTCCAAGACCCCAGTGGGCTTTATTGGACTGGGTAACATGGGGACACCTATGGCTAGAAACTTACTGAAGCATGGATATCCTGTCATTGCTACTGATGTCTTCCCAGAGTCTTGCAAAGAGCTTCAGGATTCAGGAGCACAGGTATAAGTGTCTGTTTCTCACAAAATGTGGTCAAAACAAAATAAATCACCATTATTCCATTGTTTGGTTTATGTCTAGACTATACAGATCTGTGTATGAGCCTATGGAAATAATTGCCCTGCTTTTCCTTCCAGATCCTGGATTGCCCCGCTGAAGTGGCTGATAAAGCTGACCGCATCATCACCATGCTACCATCCAGCCCCAATGTCATTGAGGTTTACACAGGTTCCAATGGCATCCTTAAGTATGTCCTCTCAGAATAAACTGTCAGTAGTGTTTACTCCTAAATCCATACTTACTGAATTTGAACAGATTGGAGAAAGTGCTGAATTCTTACGTTACTAAAATTAGTATTAATTTATACAGTGCCCTCCACTAATATTGGCACCCTTGGTAAATATGAGCAAAGGCAGCAGTGAAAATAAATCTTGTTTATCCTTTTTTTCTTACAAAATTCTAACATTTCATTGACGTAAAACAATTAAAAGTGGGGGTGGGGGGAACTCACATTATGAAAAAAAAAAAAAAAATCTCCAATGAATGTTGGCCACAATTATTGGCACCCCCTAGAAATTCTTATGATTACAATATTTTTTTTTTTTTAAGCAGCACACCAGGGTGGCTAGGAGCATGTTATTGTCCAGCCATGACTTCAATATCCAGCCATGAGTATAAATATGAGGAAACGCAAAGGCCAAAGTCCCTTAATCATTCATCACAATGAATAAAACCAAATAATATAGTTCTGATGTGCAGCAAAAGATTGTTGACCTTCACAAAATTGAAAGTGGCTGTAAGAAAAGAGCTAAAGCATTGAAAATCCCCATTTCCACCATTCGGGTAATAAGTTCCAATCAACTAAAGATGTTGCGAATCTGCCTGGCAGAGGACGTGTGTCTATATTGTCTTAATGCACGTTGAGGAGGAGAGTTTGAGTGGCCAAAGATTCTCCAAGGATCACAGCTAGGAGAATTGCAGGGATTAGTTGAGGTCAGAAAGCCTAAAAAAAAATCATCAAACAGCACGTACATCACCACAAATTGTTTGGGAGGGTTCCAAGAAAAAGCCTCCTCACTTATCCAAAAACAAACTCCAGCATATTCAGTTGTCAGATACGACTGGAACTTCAAAAGGGACCTGGTTCTATGGTCAGATGAAACTAAACAAAAAGTGATTTTTGGCAGCAAACCCACCAGATGGGTTTGGTGCAAACAGGAATAAAAGGTACCCCACTCATCAGGCATTATAGAAGAAGACTCAGAGCTGTTAGGGTTAGGTTAGGCTAACCCTAACTTGGGAAAAGCATGTTGCAATAATTGGGTGCCAATAATTGTAGGCAATGTGAACTTGAGTAAAAATAAAAAAAATTCTTAATGAGATTTTCCCCCAGTTTCAACTGATTTATTTTTATTTTATTTTTTTAATGAAAGATCAAAATGATAAACAATGCAAATTTATTTTCACAGCCGCCTTTGCTCATATACCAAGGATGTCAATATTAGAGGAGGGCCCTGTATTTGAATCTGCACAGCACTTGTCTGGATGATTTATAATGATTACGATTAGTCCAAGGCTAAAGAGTTTCCACTGATGGTATGATTAGTACAAGTCTAGGCTTAATTTAGTCATTCTTTTAAATATACCTTTCAATCTGGGAAAATTGAAAATATCCATGAAAATATTAAGCAGCACAACTGTTTTAATTATTTATAATAGTAAGAAATGTTTCTTGAGCACCAAATCGGCATATTAGAATGATTTCTGAAGGAGTTGATGGGGTTTGGGAGTTGATGATCGGTTTATAATTATTTAAATCATAAAAATGTAAATTAAAATAAGTAATTTTAAAATAAAAACAATCAAAATTAAACCCTAACCCTTACTAGGAAAAGATTCAATATTTTTGTTTACCTGCATGTCATGTTACCATAACCAACATCAGAGAACCATGAACATGCAAATGTGTTTTTAACATTAAGTTAATATTATATTAATATTAAGTTAATATTTTTTGTTACTGAAGAGCAGTTCAGATGACCAACATGTTTGGAATCCCTACAATAAGACAAACAAAACCTTTTGTATAGACATTTTTGACAATGTTTATGGCGTGGTTAATGATTAATTTTAATTGGTAATAATACATGTTAAATTGTTCCGTTAATAGATTCGTTTCTGATTACTGGGCTCCTAAAAGTAAACATCCTTCCATCCATCCATTATTTTGATTTGTTTCCATCCATCCATCCACCCATCCAAAAAAATATAGAAAATAGGCTGTGGTAACATGTCTAAATTGGATTGCACACAATAGACCTGATTAAATATTCCTAAGCTTTCTATGCTAAATATTCCTAAGATTTCCAATGATATTTAGCCTTCTGTTTCTCGATTTTGTCCTCCTCTTCAGGAAGATAAAAAAGGCACCCTTCTTATTGACTCCAGCACCATCGACCCATCAGTGTCAAAGGAGATGGCTATTGCTTCTGAGAAGATGGGTGCAGTGTTCATGGATGCTCCGGTGTCAGGAGGTATGTCCAACCTGGAAACGACCTCTTATTACCATCAACGTAATATTCTCTTTGAGTTTGATTGACAAGATCACATTGTTTCGATTTCTTGGAAGTGCTCACTGTGGAGATGCAATTACAGTGTTACATGTTGTTTAATGATTGAACTGTGTTCTCACTCAGGATTTATTGTGGTCAGTAGGTTCACAGAGTGTGTCTGGGTTTGTCTGTTCAATGACGTCATTTTGGATATTTTTGCTACTCATTTTGATTTCCTGTACCTATAGATGCTTGTTCCTATGGCTAATGCTCTACTCACAGACCAGTTAGTTATAGCAACACTGAAGTTAACCTCCAAGCTCAGGAAGTTAAAATTCTGTATTTATATGTATGTATGTATATATATATATATATAATGTGTGTGTGTATAAAGTCATTTTAGTCCCTTTTAATGTTTGAATTTAGGTTTGTAATTGTTTACCTTAAAGGTAGGCTAGGCAACTTCAGAGAGGCTAGCAATAGCAAGCTAGCTTTGAAAGCAGTAGATTCCACCCTCCCTTCAGAGCGTCTCCAAAGCCATGCCTCCTTCAAAACATACACGCACACAGCAGAGTCTGCAAACCATCATGAGAGATGCCGCTAAATTACCTCATATCGCTAGGCACATAACATTACAATAAAAATGAACTTAAACAACTTAAAGAGCTCTTACTTGTTACTAAAAGAGCTCTTAAGAGTTACTTGTGCTGCAGGTTCATTTCGCCGTTATTAGTGTTGACATAGAAATGGAAAAATCTGAATTTGAGGATGTTAGCAGCTCCGAGTAGAACACCACGGGTTGCCATCCAATAATTACGGTTATAACATGGCATGAACGCAGCATGAGCTCGTTGTTTTATTTCAGGAGGAACTGTAAAAGGTGGCTGCTGTTGGTTTATGGCGCCCGGTGAATATGTGTCTACAACTCTGCATAGTCTCATGGAGCTGATGTGCTGATGTGCAGGGTGTGCAGTGGTGTAGAAATACATATGTTGACAGGCAGGTAGGACACCGTATCAAATCCAATGATTTTGAAAACGAATCTTTTTCTCTCCATCTTGGCCTTCTGTTCACACTGAGACTGGGCTTTTTGAAAACACATTCCCAAGTGGATAAATATGAAAATGCAGTTTTCACGTTGTAGTGTGGACTGTGAAAACGGAGGTATTTGAACACAATGACGCATGTTTAGTCATGTGATGCATATTGAACCTATAGATATGTTTATACCAGTATTGTGCCTGTTAATGTGCTATTCACTTTCACACTGTTGCTAAAGATATGTACGCTATTCATATCACAGTCCTGTGAAGATGACAGAAAATCTGCTCACAATTGCTGTCCTGCGGCAAAACATGAGAGCAGTTGCGTTTTAGAACAAACATATATGGTGACTAAGAGCAACCTGGATGCATCAGTGAACAGTGGAATAGCGAAGATGATAACTTTATGATGTCTGTTCTGTCAATGTCATCTCAGTGAGCTTTAATAAGGTTTTACACATGCGCAGTAAGGTAAATTTAGAGTTTTCCGACCTTTCTGGGTGGAAAAGAAACTTTTGGAAAACGTTAGTATGGACGGAAAGCGTCTTGAAATGAAAACGCCGTTTTCAAATGTATCTGGATTAATGTAGTTTGGTAATCCTGAAGACATTTAGCTTGTTCAGTTGTGTTTTATTAGGGTTGGAGCTAAACTCTGCAGAACAGCAGCACTTTCCCGTGGTGTGATCTGTGTTAAGAGTGATTGCATCTGCTTGGGAGAATGTCGGGGCCACGCCACAACATGTTGAATATTTACGATCAGATTCTGAACGATACCCAATCAGAAAGCGACATGAAACTGTCCATGACTTTATCCAAATATATATATATATATATAACAGTCCAAAACTTATTTTTTACAATTCTTCTTCACCATGTTTATTTACATTCACATTTGACCGCAAGAGATTTTGCGAGATTTCCTGTTCACAGTCGGGACTCTGGTTGTTTGTGAATGAATCTTTTGAATTTGAATCTGTGCTTTCCTGGTCACACCGTGGTACTCCAAAACTGTTAAATGTTTGATTTTAGTTTTTTTCGTCATATTTGTGGTTTCTCTTTTTGTGTGAGCCAGCCTTTATTGTCAGTGTTGCTAAATCAATTTCTGTAGAGTTAATTGAAGAAACCTACAATTTTCCAGAAACACAAGCACTTTCCTGTTATATTATGCAGATTCTCTGGGAAAGCTCTGTGACAGGGCCTTTAATGGCCTGAGCCGTTATGGAGGACAGCGCTGTCAGTAGATTTCACTTTGATGGAGCCGTAATGTTGGCTCTCCCAGTGCCAGGGCCTTTCATGTAGATAAAAGGCTATAAAGAGCTGAGAAACTGCCCTGGACAAGCACACGTTTAAGATGCACAACTTGTGTGAGTGGGGAAACTCCTCAGGCATTAAAGCTTTGCTGGATGTATGTTTACTGATTGGCGTCTGTAGTGCAGACAAGATTTTAAAGAGCCTGTGTTTGGACTAGGCTATAAAAAAGTGAATGGGTGTATGTGTCCAAGCCCTTGGACTAGACTGTGATCTAATCCTTCCTTAACATCTTAGCGGTGACGATTTGCCATTTTCTTCAATCAGATTATATCCTTCTTTCCTTTTGGATGGAAGCCAAATGAAGGGGTCAGAGAAGACTTTTTTTTTTTGCTAAATAAAAAAATCATCATGATGCAAAAAAAATTTTGTTTGTTTTTGAGAAATACTTCACCCCAAAATAATTTTTTTTAATTTTATTTATGTAGCCTTTTGTCATTCCAAATCCATGGAATAAAAAGGAGATTTTTTCAAGATAAAGAATATCTTGGTCACTCTTTTCAATATAAAAAGTGAATGAGGACACTTTTTTTTTTTTTTTAAATCATTCCTATTTATTGTAATTGCATGGATGACAGCAACCAGTACGTTATTTAGAAATTCTCTTTTTGTGTTCCACAGAAATTCATACAAAAGTGTCCTTTTTGCCCATGCATTTGTCAAAAGCATTTTACAGAGCACATTAAAAGTGCAAATCAGATTAAAAAAAATTGTATAAAGCACTATGTGTACGTATCAGTAGTGACAGCAAATCAACCTCCACACTTTCATCAGGTCTATGGGGAACCTATATCAGACCACATTAGAAAACATAGCAGCACTTGTACTTATAAACAGAGTGTCCAGAAGGTGGCACTCCAGCCATCATGACGCCATTGTGCCTGTTCACAGCATTCTCCCATCGCCTGTCTTCTCACATAAGGTCTCTGTTGTGGAAAGGAGTATTTGCATGTGTGTGAGATCATGTTGTATATATATATTTTTTTTAAAGCTGATTTTCTTTTGATATAATTTTATACTCTTGGTTTTGTGTTCTTCTCTCTGTGCGTCACTAAGGTTTGGCACATCAGACTATGTTTCTCAAATAATACACTTGTAAAATGACGAACGAACTCTGTCTTTCTTTCTTTTTCTCTCTCTTTGTCCTTTTGCGCAGATTTGTAATAAACTCAAAAGCACAAACCTCACTGTCTGCTGTTGCAGAATTGGACCCACAACAAACCCCCGGCTAACGTCACACGCTGTGAAACGTGGGGTGTATGGCCATTGCCGCGTCTAACAAGTGCTCGGCTAGTTAACAGTAATTACCCACATTCCTCGGTTTTTGCTGAGATTGTGGCCACACTGTTGCTTACTCTCACTATGAAGCTCACGTGGGAAAACTTTCTGTGTGAGAGAGCATTTGTGTCACAGTTTTGTGTGTGGTGGGACTGGGTTAAATCTGTTTATTTTACATTTTGTAGTGCAGTGTTTGTGCATTGCTCTCACGGTGTCTTAACCTCAAGTCAGTGTGGTATTTACTAACGTACGTAACTCATAATGTATATTTGTCTAACGTGGTCACTAACTGTGCCATATTCACATTTAACAGTTAAACTCCCCTTTGTTGTCCTTGTCTCAAATTTAGGCCCTTACTGAATGTGTGAAATTGTCTTTTCTTCTCTCCTCTCATTTATTATCACTGATCTAACAGCCTGCATGCATGAGCTGTCTCGATGGAACAGCCTTCACCCATCAGGCCCATATGTAGATCAAGGCTAATAAAGGAGAAAATGACAATCTCTGGCTTTCAGATGGTCCTTTCAAAATGCATTACAAGTTTATGTGTTAATGTGTCAACTAAGTCCCTCACGTGACCAAACAGACTTGAAAATGATATTTCCTTTTTTTTTTTGTGTGTGTTTTTGTTTATTAAATCAGTACTTTAGTCAGACCAGTTTTGACTATTGAGTTTGGTTGTTTTTTCATCAATTTTGTTTTCAAAATTAGTTAACAAATAAACAAAAATTAATCAGAACTGATGATGATGTTTATTTATTTACATTCATTTATATTATTGTTATAATAAAAGTTTTTATATTTTATATATATATATATATATATATATTTATTTAATTATTTTGTTATAGGGACATAAAAGTGTAATTTGTTTTTGAATTAATTGTTCTATAATGGATTAGTAAACCATTAAATAATTTTCAGTGCTTTTTCTTGAAAGATTTTTATATATATATATATATATATATATATATATATATATATATATATATATATATATATATATATATATATATATATATATATATATATATATATTTATTATATTTATTTATTTTTCACATTTTTGAGAATTTCCTGAAAAATAAAAGTATTTTTATTTTTCAGATATAACATTTTATTTCTGTTTTTAAATGTGTGACTATGACAAGGAGTTTTCTTGCATTCAGTGTTAATAGAGTCTGTTATGCTGTTAGCTGATAGTATTCAAATTATTCACTCATAACGGTAGCTTCGCTATCCTGATGGGACAGCAGATGCCCCTTCACAATAAAAAAATCTGGTTTTAGATTGACCAGAAACAAGATCACTCATGGAGAGGTGGGACCCCAGATATGTCCTAATGTAGATCAGCTTTCCCTGTGCTGTTTTTGGCCGCTGTGAGCACACTCATTAATATCTCTGCCCTCTGTCGGCCGGAGCAGGAGGGGGAGGAAGAGACTGGCTGATAGATAGGTGAGTGACAGAGGAATTAGCATAACAAGATACTTGCTGGGAAGGCCAGGGACTGGGAGACGTGTGTGAAGGGGGTGGTCGGTGTCTGTCCTGAACTCCAGATGGAAACAGACCCATAGCAGCTGTCTAACTGGGACTTTATTCCGCTGTGTGTGTGCGTGTGTGTGTTTGTGCTATATTTTTGAGTTTGATTGAGCAGGAAAGAATAATCAGATATTACGATATCATGTCATTTTAAGACATAAGAATTTTAATGTTTGTATATTCTGATGCGTACATGATTGCTTCTAAGAAGTAAATGAAAAGCTGTCCATCATTTTCTGGTGTCATCTGGTATGCACTTATGCCCCCTGTTGAGGAGCTGTCATTCAAAAAAAAAAACTCTCCCACTTAAACAGTCACTGTGGATCACAGAATTGTGTGTGTGTGTGTGTGTGTGTGTGTGTGTGTGTGTGTGTGTGTAAAAGATGAGTGTTATTAAGCAGCCTCAATTATGGATATTTTTAAAATGCTGATGATTGTACTATTAGAGGAACATGTGTGCATGTGTGAAGGGCCGCTAATCAGCATCCTTAGGAGCCGATACACTGATGGCTCCTGGCCTGGGAGAGCATTGATTCCAGATCATTCTTCACTTGTTGTCCACACTCAAAGGGACCGTGCGTGCAGAGGATGTGGGTGACAATGGTGGTGATTTAAAGTCCTGCTTATCTGAATGATGAAGATCATCCAGAAGCTCCCTCTATATGCAAGACTCCCTTGTGACTGTGTGAAGGTTTACATCTTTTTGTGGTGGCTTGTAAACTCTTTTGCCTCTGTGATCCTGTCAGTACTCCACAAGTGCTGCTGGCGTAGAAACTGTTAATCCATGTGAAGTTCTCGTGTGTGTTTTTATATACAAAAAGAAGTGTATTAAGTTTTCTTGGTTTTCATTTGTCTGAGAAAATATCTCCTCTTGGTTGTAATTTGCTTGTTTTAATTCGTCTGAGAAAATATCTCCTCTTAGTTGTAATTATAAGGTTTAGCCACATGAAACTAGTAAATATGTTTGTTCCTGTTACGCTAGTAAGAGTGTTCCCACTGCATCAAAAGCCAAAAATACAAAAAGGTTTCTTAAAGGGATAATTCAACCAAAAATGAAGTATGCAACTACAACAAAAATCTCTGCCATCATTTACTCACCCTCATAATGTGTATGACTTTATTTCTTTTTTTCTGTGAAACACAACATAAAATCAAGTCAATTAAAATGTATTTATACAGAAATTCAGGATGTTAATGTTTATAATATTTTAACTTTATGCCTTATGGTCGCATTCAGCAGATTAGAGCTGGACAAAAATATTAAAACACAAGCAAGTGGTTGAGATTTTCTATATAATATGCCCTATGCATGTAGCTGTATGTATGCTGAAAAATTATATATAGATATATAATTTATTAGAGCTAGGCAACAATGTAGTTACATTTTGCAACAAAATAAATCAGGAACATAAGATTTGTTATATAGTATATTTCACATATAGTGTACTATATACACTATATGGCTATACACCGATCAGGCATAACATTATGACCACTGACAGGTGAAGTGAATAACACTGATTATCTATATATTAGGCAGCAAGTGAACATTTTGTGTTAGAAGCAGGAAAAATGGGCAAGCGTAAGGATTTGAGCGAGTTTAACAAGGGCCAAATGGTGATGGCTAGACGACTGGGTCAGAGCATCTCCAGAACTGCAACTCTTATGGGATGTTCCCGGTCTGCAGTGGTCAGTGTCTATCAAAAGTGGTCCAAAGTTGGAACAGTGGTAAACTGGCGACAGGGTCATGGGCGGCCAAGGCTCATTGATGCACGTAGGGAGCAATGGCTGGTCCATGTGGTCCGATTAAACAGACGAGCTACTGTAGCTCAATTTGCTCAAGAAGTTAATGCTGGTTCTGATAGAAAGGTGTCAGAATACACACTGCATCGCAGTTTGTTGTGTATGGGGCTGCATAGCCACAGACCAGTCAGGGCCTGCCCATGCTGACCCCTGTCCACCGCCGAAAGCGCCAACCGTGGGCATGTGAGCATCAGAACTGGACCACAGAGCAATGGCAGAAGGTGGCCTGGTCTGATGAATCATGTTTTCTTTTACATCACATGGATGGCCGGGTGCGAGTGTGTCGCTTATCTGGGGAACACATGGCACTGGGATGTATTATGGGAAGAAGGCAAGCCGATGGAGGCAGTGTGATGCTTTGGACAATGTTCGGCTGGGAAACCTTGGGTCCTGCCGTCCATATGTATGTTACTTTGACAAGTACCACCTACCTAAGCATTGTTGCAGACCATGTACACTCTTTCATGGAAATGGTATTCCCTGGTGGCTGTGGCTCTTTCAGCAGGATGATGCGCCCCGCCACAAAGCAAAAATGGTTCAGGAATGGTTTGAGGAGCACAACGAGTTTGAGGTGTTGACTTGGTCTCCAAATTCCCCAGATCTCAAGTCGAGCATCCAATCGAGCATCTGTGGGATGTGCTGAAGACAAGTTCAATCCATGGAGGTCCCACCTTGCAACTTACAGGACTTCAAGGATCTGCTGCTAACATCTTGGTGCCAGATACCACAGCACACCTTCAGGGGTCTAGTGGAGTCCATGCCTCAAAGGGTCAGGGCTGTTTTGGCAGCAAAAAGGGGACCAACACAATATTCAGAATCAGTATAGCCTGATCGGTGTATGTATATCCAGCACAGCAGTGCCCAAATTCACTCACTCGTTTTCAATCACACCTTCAAGTGAACTATATTAGTGGAGAAATATAAGGAATAGTGAATTAGGGTAGGGGGTAGAACACAGTATCGGTCAACTAAGAAGGCAGGAAATGAATACAGGAACTGGGAGCACAAAACTAAGCCAAACTAACGCTGCATGCCGCTGGGCAGTAATACAGTTTTGAAAATAAATAAATATATTTACAATATAACGTGCATTTAAGAATTGTAATCAGAAGCACTTATAAATTTAATGTTGTCAACAAAAAAACTGCAGTTTTCTGTCAAAATAGAAGCTTTTAAATAATAATTATAAATATTTTACACACAATTTTGGGCCAAATTGTGCAGCCTTGCGAACAAGCACAGCAAACCTGGAGTTTTAGCAGGTTTTAAATCACAGTCCCAATTTTTATATATATATTTTTTCCAAATCCTGAAGCCCTGTGTGTTGTTGTTGTTGTTTTCATACAGTATTGTTTTGGACCCCAATGGCTTTCATTATATGGACAAAAAGAGCTGAAACATTCTTCATCATATCTACTTTTGTGTTCCACAGAAGAAAGTAAGTCATGTAGTTTTGGAAAAACATGCGGGAGAGGAAATGAGAGATTATTCATTTTAAGCAGCATGAGAAAAACTAAACTGGCTTGTGAAAATCCTCAGTTTGAGTAGTTTAAGTGGCACGAGGACTGTATGCATTTATAGGCCTGATTATCCCATATGGACAAATATAGCTTTGATCGTAAAACTGAATGAATCATTGACATCCTCTGATATAGCCTCTATTTTATCGAGGTTTGCTTAATGTTTTTACAGCAGTGTTTCTGGTATTGGAAACACAATAAGAACGGTTCCTAGAATGTTCTCTCGAGATCTCTTTAATGCCCTGCCAGCGCAGTCTTTTAGAGAGACAATCACTTTCGAATCCCTATTGTCTGTTTGCAATCAATGCTGGTCTTTTTACAGTCAAAAAGAAAAAGTTATTGATCAGCTCAGGAGGTTAGCTGATAGATCGCAAAAAGGTTGAGTGTTTGTGTGTGAATGCGTCTGTTGGGGTGGGCTGGAAAAAGAAATGATTTAGTAATTTAGAGTCTTTATTACTGTCAGCAGTTCTTGAGGTTTGTTGAAAGACGGCAAGAGGGTTGCATGGGTTTTTTATTTACACACAATAAAGGCTCAGAGATCTACACGCTCGTTGAGGTGGTTCAACGTCTCGCTCTGCCTGGGAAAAGAGGCTCATATCCACAAATGTAGTTTAATGTAACTGTGCCACTAATGAAATGTTTTGGTGTTTTTTTTAAAGTGCTTAAAGCACCAAGTGGCTTTTTTGAATGTTTAAGATGCTGGAAAGAGCGTTTGTGGTATCTAACACCACAAACAACTGCGTACGTCTCCGTCAGTGTTCACGTTTATGTGGGTTTCTTCATTATATATTTGCTGTTATAGACTTAGTCTTTTAAAGATTTGACTTTCTGCTTGTTTGAGTACTTTGGCTAACTGGATTATGTTTTACAGCTACTGTATAATAAGAGATGCTCAGTCAGTCATTTTAACATACTTTACCATTTTAATTTTTTTACCAATTATATTTATTTCTGTTATTAAATGATTTATTAAATGCAATGAAATAATTTTTTGTTGGCATTATTTGGCTCTGTCTGCATTGATTATTATTAGCATTGTAAATATGCTAATGTGACGTCTTCATTTTATATGATAAACCAGTTTAATTTCAATAATGTGCACATTTTTATAAAGGTAAAATTGCATATTAATGCTTGTTTATAGATAAACAAAGCACACTACGCACACATTTACTCTTTGAGATTGCTATGTAGTATAAGGGGAAATGACAGACACGCTGAGCTAATGAGAGAATTATTGATGACTGATATGTACGGCAAAAATCAATACAGGGAAGTCATAAAGTCTCTCTTTTCCTTTCACTCTCTTTCTATCTCCCCATTTCACTCTATCTATCTTGCATCAGCTCTTTTCTCTTGGTCTTTAATAATTAACTTCAACATTATTAGCTTCTCAGTATAAACGGCCTATTCATTAGTGTTGACACACACACACACACACACACACACACACACACACACACACACACACACACACACACACACACACACACACACACACACACACACACACATAGACCACTCATCTCAAAGCACTGCATGCTTTTTTCCAGATCATTGTATCCAGTGTTTGATTATAAATTAGGATAAATTGGATTTTTTTTTTGTGCGTGTATTTATGTGGGTATTTAGGGATTTTAGTGCAGCAGATGAGGTTGTAGTGTTAAAAAAAATTGGCCTATTTTATTGCTTTAATTGCATTCTAATCGGGCAAATCCCTGGACACACATATCTATGTCAGCAGCATTAAAAGCACCGCTCCCATGTAGAACATGGCACGCTTTAACGTGATTGGCCACGCTTGGTCTTCTTAAGGCGTGGCGCTTAATTGAACATGATAAAGTGTAAAGTTAATTACCCCTTAGAGCTGTCACTCATACCCCAGGGGGCGTGTTCACTTAGGGGGAGGAGTGTCGCTTTAGGCACAGCTGTTGTATGCAAGTGTATGTGTTTGTGGGGAGGAGGACAATGGGTCCTTGTCCTCAGAGAGTTGTGAAGGATGATTTGGACAATCGGCTTTTAAAGGCAAACACTCAAATGTTGTCCCGCTGGTGCCAGACAGCTTATTAATACCCTCCTCTGCCCCAAAACACACACACACACACACACACACACAATGTTGACTGAATGCGTTAAAATAGCAGGTTGCATTTGTATTGCTCTTTTTTATGTTTTTTTTTATATATATAAGTTGTATAATAAGTGTACAAAAGAAATAAAATTAAAAAAATCTTTGGATCTTTGAACATATAATGTGTCTGTACTTTTGTTTTTTTACCATGTTGATGTATACCATGATTTTCTTAGAAGTACTTTGTTTGGAGTACCATGTAAATACTTGTAATACATGTAATATATATATATATATATATATATATATATATATATATATATATATATATATATATATATATATATATATATATATATATATATATATATATACATACATACATACATACATACATACATACATACATACATACATACATACATACATACATACATACATACATACATACATACATACATACATACATACATACATACATACATACATACACTCACCTAAAGGATTATTAGGAACACCTGTTCAATTTCTCATTAATGCAATTATCTAGTCAACCAATCACATGGCAGTTGCTTCAATATAGAATGGGAAAGAAAGGTGATTTAAGCAATTTTGAGCGTGGTTGGTGCCAGGCGGGCCGTTCTGAGTATTTCACAATCTGCTCAGTTACTGGGATTTTCACGCACAACCATTTCTAGGGTTTATAAATAATGGTGTGAAAAGGGAAAACATCCAGTATGCGGCAGTCCTGTGGGCGAAAATGCCTTGTTGATGCTAGAGGTCAGAGGAGAATGGGCCGACTGATTCAAGCTGATAAAAGAGCAACTTTGACTGAAGTAACCACTCGTTACAACCGAGGTATGCAGCAAAGCATTTGTGAAGCCACAACACACACAACCTTGAGGCGGATGGGCTACAACAGCAGAAGACCCCACAGGGTGCCACTCATCTCCACTACAAATAGGAAAAAGAGGCTACAATTTGCACAAGCTCACCAAAATTGGACAGTTGAAGACTGGAAAAATGTTGCCTGGTCTGATGAGTCTCGATTTCTGTTGAGACATTCAGATGGTAGAGTCAGAATTTTGGTGTAAACAGAATGAGAACATGGATCCATCATGCCTTGTTACCACTGTGCAGGCTGGTGGTGGTGGTGTAATGGTGTGGGGGATGTTTTCTTGGCAGACTTTAGGCCCCTTAGTGCCAATTGGGCATCGTTTAAATGCCACGGCCTACCTGAGCATTGTTTCTGACCATGTCCATCCCTTTATGACCACCATGTAACCATTCTCTGATGGCTATTTCCAGCAGGATAATGCACCATGTCACAAAGCTTGAATCATTTCAAATTGGTTTCTTGAACATGACAATGAGTTCACTGTACTAAAATGGCCTCCACAGTCACCAGATCTCAACCCGATAGAGCATCTTTGGGATGTGGTGGAACAGAGCTTAGTGCCCTGGATGCGCATCCCACAAATCTCCATCAACTGCAAGATGCTATCCTATCAATATGGGCCAACATTTCTAAAGAATGCTTTCAGCACCTTGTTGAATCAATGCCACGTAGAATTAAGGCAGTTCTGAAGGCGAAAGGGGGTCAAACACAGTATTCAAACACAGTCCTTAGGTATGGTGTTCCTAATAATGTATGTAGTGTGAGTATATATGTGTGTATATATATATATATATATATATATATATATATATATATATATATATATATATATATATATATATATATATATATTTATATATTTATATTTATTTATTTTATTTTATTTTATTTGAATGTAGTATCTTGGCATAACCGTCTTGATAATGGTACCACCACAGCAATGTATTAACTGACAATCATTGATTTTGAGCACTTTTTTTTTATGATTTTCAAAAGCATGACTGTGTTTTTTCCAGGTGTTGGTGCAGCTAGTCTGGCTAAACTCACCTTTATGGTGGGTGGAGTCGAGGAGGAATTTAATGCTGCCCAGGAGCTGCTCACCTGTATGGGAGCAAAAGTAGTGTACTGTGGCCAAGTGGGAAGTGGACAGGTAAATACTCACATACATTAATGCCCTTTAGCCTGTAATCGATTAGATAACGTAGGCTAGTACAGTGATGGTGACATCAACAGTACTATGGTATGACCATGGTACATGTCAAAAAAGCCCCCCAAAAACATTTTCTTGTTATATTCTAAAATGTCAAATACAGTGTTTCCTGCTAAAAGACATTAAAGGTAGGCTACGCAACTTTGGAGAGGTATAGCAATAGCAAGCTAGCTTTGAAAGCATAAGATCCCTTCAGAGCGCTCTCCAAAGCCACGCCTCCTTCAAAACACATGAGCGTGCACAGCCAGAGCAGATTCTGCATAGCGTCACAAGACTCAAAGCACACATTACAATAATCATGAACGTAAACAACTTAGAGCTCTGACTTGTACCACCTGACTGCTGCATATTGCTGCATGTGTTGCTTTTTGTTTTGTTTTTTTTGTCCATTTTTATTACCCTTTGCGACCAGATAATGAAAAAGTTATGCATACCATTCTCATCTCTGTGCAGGTCGTAACTCTGTCTGACGCACCCACCGCTAGCCTAGCTTAGCACAAAGACTGGAGGTAAACGCCTCCATCTAGCCTACTTCTCAATAAGTGACAAAATAACATCAACATTTTCCTATTTACATGTTGTGATGTGTATAGTTACACAAGATGCGATTTTCTAGACCGATATGGCTAGGAACTATTCTCTCATTCCTGTGTAATAGTCAAGGAACTTTGCTGCCGTACCATGGGTGCAGCGGCGCAATGATATCATAACGATATCATAATGATATCCCGATATCATAATGATATCCAACATAACCAACATGACAACCTGCTTGCACAGAGAGCGTGTTGGGGACTATTTTTAATACCATTGCGCCACTGCACCCATGGTATGGTAGCAAAGTTCCTTGACTATTACACAGGAATGAGAGAATAGTTCCTAGCCACATCGGTCTAGAAAATCGCAGCTTTTAATTTTCCATCGGTCTTAGTACACGATTTAACTATACACATCACAACATGTAAATAGTTAAATGTTGGCGTTATTTTGTCACTTATTGAGCAGTAGGCTAGCTGGAGCCGTTTACCTCCAGTCTTTGTGCTAAGCTAGGCTAGCGGTGGGTGCGTCAGACAGAGTTATGGGATGCACGGAGATAAAAACGGTATGTATGGACTTATCTAACTCTGGGGGATACGGTGAATAAGTTAAAGCCTCAAAAAGTCGGCGTGTTCCTTTAAATGGTCAGAAAATGTGTTAAAACGTTTCTCTCATTTCCATTTATATTGTTCGTTTTTCTGCCGTTTAGAAATAAAAGCTTACTGTATCATGTCTCAAGTTTATGAACTCCCATTAGCAGTGCTGGTGGTAAAGCATTAGAAGTAACAAGTTATGTAGTCAGATTACTTTTTCAAGTAACTAGTAAAGTAACACATTACATTTAAATTCAAAACAAATATCTAGGTTAGTTAGTTTTTTTTTTTTTTAAAGTAATGCAAGTTTGTTTTCCCATTTATTGACTAACATCTCTCCTGTTCCCATGTTGAGAGAAATCGTGAGTAAGTGCAGAGGTTTTGTGTGCGCTGTGTAAACATGAGGCTTATTATAGTTCTAGACTAAATGTGAGCAGGCATTTACCCGTCTCACTTGTACAAAAACAGATTCAGTATTCCTCAAAATGAATAAAAGCTGAAATGCAATAATTAAATGTTTACTACAAATTTACATTTATGTATTTAATCTCCCTTTATTAACCAATGTCTTTGCTGCTTACCTCCGATGATCCAATTCAACTAATGAAAATGATTTTAGATAAACATCACATTTGTGTTTAAATTTATGTTTTTATTGCTGAAGTAAGAGCTGTTGAACTTTCTATTTTTCTGCAATCCAGAAAGGTTTGTTTGAGCTGCGCCCTCTACTGTACAGGTGTAAATGTGCATTTCCTTCAGCCTGAGGCTTATTTGTTTTAACTTTTGGTGATAAAGGGCCTTTACATTTTCCAAAAATAAAACTTTTATTTTGTTCTTTTTTGTTGTTATTAAACAGCAAACAAGCAAGCCCAGCCTAGATGAGAAAAATAACGCAAAAGTAACGTAATGCATTACTTTCCATTAAAAGTAATGTAATTAGTTACTTTTTAAGGGAGTAATGCAATATTGTAAGGTATTACTTTTAAGTAACTTTCCCCAGCACTGCCCATTAGGAGTGTTGATCTGTTTTATGTCAAAGTTGTTGCAGCTGTGTTTACATACATTACCATTTTTAACCCGCTAAGTTCTGAAAGTTACAGTATGTATACATAGTATCTTGATATGATAATATATAACCCATTTAATGCTAAAAAAAAAAAAACTCTGGAGATGCATATTATTAGATGGTATTAGACTCACATGTGTTAATTGGTGCATAACAAATTTCTTTTATTGGTTAATGCCAATAAAAGACCACAGGTTACTCAACCTTTTAAATTAAATTACTTCTGTGGCTGAACTAATGTTTTGCAATTTTCTCTTTCAGGCAGCAAAAATCTGCAACAACATGCTGTTAGCAATTGGCATGATTGGTACAGCAGAGACCATGAACCTCGGAATTAGGTGAAGATGTGTGTGTGTGTGTGTGTGTGTGTGTGTGTGTGTGTGTGTGTGTGTGTGTGTGTGTGTGTGTGGGTGCTGTATAGCTCTTCTTTTTTTTTTTTTTGAAGTGATAAAAGTAGTCCATATGTTCTCTGCTCTAGTTTCAAGCTGTTTTAAACTGCTGCACTATAGCTTTGTATAAAAAACAGTGAAATTTAAAGGGGTCATGCCATTATTTAAATAAGGAACCTTTCACTGTGATGTTCACTTACACATAATGTTAAAGTTTATTTTTGCACAAAAAATACATATATTTGCAAAATTTCTATTTCTCGCAGGCCATCAGACTGCTGAACTGTAGCAAATAATACATCACTACACACTTCACTTAGCCTTGCACTGCACTTTATTAAATGTGTATATTAGTATTTATGTATAGTGTTAAATGTTCAAACATTGTGTTGCCATATTGCCATGTTATAGAGACCTAAGAAGCACCTAAGAATTTTAACTCTGGTACACTTCTGTTTCCGATGTGTGACAATAAAGAGAACTGAATCAAATTGAATTTAAAAAAATATATATATTTTTTTTTCTTCTTATTAGTACTGGTGAATGCAGAAGTAGTCAGTGTTGCTTGCATATGCAATCTCAACAGATTCACTTGGTTGAGATATGTATTCATATTCACTTGAGTGCAGTCTTAAAATCTAGCACACACCAAGCGATGTTATCCTTCTTAGGGATATCACTCTCATATGCACTTATGCAGACTCATTTAGATGCCTTGGGTTCCTGGCTGTCATAAATCTCCCATGCTGCACTGCAGCCTGTCTTCTCATGCAGCAAACTGCACATAGAGAATGTAAAGAGGATGAATGTTTGACTGAGATATTATGATTTTTTTTTTCTTTCCACCGGAAAGCAAAGGGATGCATGGGAGGAATAGATATGTATATGTATATGTATATGTATATGTATATGTATATGTATATGTATATGTATATGTATATGTATATATGTATATGTATATGTATATATGTGTGTGTATATATATATATGTGTGTGTGTGTGTGTGTGTGTGTGTGTGTGTG